>CACVKI010139030.1:0-12295 GCA_902732785.1 Trichogramma evanescens
AGGGGGGAGGAGGTCTAAAATTTGGTTTTTGAGACCTTTTTACCATGTACTATAACATACCAAAAGCTCGTCAAAATCTGTGACATACGTGCGCACGGTTTTGTAAAAAGTATTATTTTGACCCATATGTAAAAGTACTCTACGATTATTAGTTATGAAAGTCGAAAATCGGTCTGTCACAAAGCTTCCTCTATGAGGAAGCAACTTATTTTTAAAACAAAGAAACATCTTCAAATAAAACTGAAATAAAATTAAAATAAAAAACAATAAAAAACGAATATAATTTTTTAACACTGCGTGCGCGAAACACAAGTTTTCTAACCTTAAAGCGTCAGAAAACCCTAGTTTCTCACAAGCAGAGTTAAAATAGTACATTACGTGCCTAGAAAGCAAAAAACTGGAAAGCCTCAGATCACGTATCGCGCTAAAAAAGTTACATAAAGCCAGTAGAGGTTACATAAACTCAAGATGGGAAAATCAAGGAAGAAGAGGAGACAGGGAAGTAAGGAGAGGATTATGAGAGACGTGTCCAGGTTCTTGGAGGAGAGGTTGAACCGGAGGAAACACAAACGTCGACCACGGCTAACCTCCAAATCGAGTGCGAGTGCGAGTGAAGCAGCTCACGCAGCAGCTCGCTCAGGGACTCGAGGAAGCGACATCGATCCGGCCCACGGTCTCCTCGTTCACGTAGCCCGAGATCGAAGAGGCGTCGACGAAACGCTTTACGAAGCCCGGTTTATTCGTCGCGAGGTTCAAGTGTGAACGAAGGTAAGAGAAACTGTGGTTTTTCCGATTTACCCTTGTATACGCGGGACGAGCTCTCGGAGGCACTAACCTCAAATGAGACTCGCGCGATGCAAGGGTGTAGCCAGCGTAGGCCTTCATCTCTGCATCTTCGGCTCTTACCGAGATGCAAGTCTTCTGTGCAGTCTGTATGCTGGGGGTTTACTAACCTCAAAAAAGACTCGCGGGCTTCAACGACGTATGACCTTGCATTTGCAATATCGGCTCTTACCGAGATGCAAATTGCATGCGGGCGTGGCGTAATTACAGAACTAATTTGTAATTATTCTGAGAAAAATATATTTCTTTTGCGCACTGCTGTCGTCTGATTGCAACTCAAGTACAGCTCTATCTGTCCAAGAGTTTGCGTGATTTTTAAATCAATATAAACAATGTATATTTGTATATAATTGTCTGTCCCCTTTTTTTTATTGGGAAGTTTTTCTACTGAGAATTAAATTGTTTTGACAGGCGAAAAGCAAAGTGGGACCGGGAAGTCATCTGTCGATCCACCAGTACACAAGGACGCAAACAAGCAGGTGCGAGAGACAGCGAATCCTGCCGACACTGTAGCAGCTGTTACGAATCAGTCGCCTGGGTACACAGGGGCATCCAACTCTGAAGGAGAAAAGCAGCTCAATGAAGAAGTTCTCAACATTATAGGACAACCTCTAGTTGAAGAGCGAGTGTTGGCAGAGCCGGTGCACTCGACGTTGGCTTCTCGTTGACTGGAAGTCTTAAAGCTAGGGTTGCCAAAAGAAGAGCGGATTGAGTTGTTACAGAAGTATCTTCCTCACAAGAATTGTGTTTTTTTGGATGCGTCTAAACTCAACAATGAAATTGGGCTGTCGCTCAACGACTCATGTCGCAAGAGAGATGAACGAATTGTTCTTAAACATTCAAAATTACAAACAAGCATGGCAGCTATGGCAAAAGCTCTTATTGGACAAGAAGGACGATGAGACAGTTCCTATAATGGAATGTTTGAGTCACGCTTCAAGGCTCACAATAGATACCATGCATGATGAAATTGAAATTCGACGCAGCCTGGTATTGGCGAACATTAATCCGTGTGTAAGGGATTCCTTGGCATCTTCAAAATCGGATGAGTCTTATCTCTTTGGAGGAAACTTGTCAGAAGCGTTGAAACAAGCACAGACTACTGGAAATGATGTCCAGGTCCTGTAAAAGAAGAGTACCGGATCTTCCCCACAGTCTTCAAAAAATGGGAAGAGCCCTGCTCGTCAAGCGAACAAGAGCAATGCGGCGAGCACTAATGGGCAGCAGTGCTCGGTACAGAAGAGTCAACCGGAACAGAGATCCCGCAGGAGCTTCCAGCCGAAACAACAGCAACGCAGTGCTCAGAAGAATTTTTACGACAAGTCCTATGCGAAGAGACGGTAAACGATAATGTAAGTTGTATCGCAGGAAGGCTGCTATTGTTCTTGAAAAATTGGAAGAAATTCACTTCTGACCCGATAATTTTATCGTGAATGAAAGGTTTTAAGATACCTTTTATTTCGCTTCTGAGGCAACGCCTACCTTTGCCCAAACAAGATTTTTCACGTCGAGAGAAAGAAATTATCTGCGAATTAATTTCTAACCTTTAAAAGAAGGGAGCAATCGTTAAGTGTAAGCCTACAAAGGATCAGTTTCTTTCGAGCATTTTTATAATACCGAAAACGGATGGAAGATTTAGATTAATCTTAAATCTTAAAAAATTCAATGAATATGTACATACGGAGCATTTCAAATTAGAAAGCTACAAGACTGCCGTAAACTTGATTGAAAGAAATTATTTTATGAGTAAAATAGATCTCACGGACGCATATTATATGTTATCCATTGACAAGTCGCATCGAAAATATTTAAGGTTCGAGATCGGTAATGAAACCTACGAGTTCTCTTGCTTAGCATTTGGCCTCAACGTGGCACCTCTGGTATTTACCAAATTGTTAAAGCCAGTAATGAGCTTTCTCAGGGGTCTAGGTCTTCTATCGGTTGTGTATCTCGATGATTTTTTGTTAATCGACAAAGATTTTGACAGTTGTGCAAACAATTTTTCTATTACGAATAAGACATTAAAATACCTCAGTTTTATTTTACACAAAGAAAAATGTCGCCCCAGGCCGGAGCAAAGACGCATTTTTTGGGATTACAATTTGATTCATCTCGAATGTTACTTGAACTCCCTAGGGAGAAGAGATTAACCATTGCTAAATTGATAAAAAGTTTTCTGTATCCTATGGCCAAAAGTATAGACCTTTCAGGCCTGAATTTGCGCACGAAAGTTCGACTTTTACGGACAGTTTGTTTGTAATGTCATGCGCTTGCAGCGCGCTCTTCGAACTATCTTAGTAAATACAAATCAAAGACTTGCGATAGATTGGCGGCGAAATTTAATTTTCTGGCTTAGTTACGTATTGTACTATCTTTTGTTTATTATGTATAAATATAGATAGAGAGAGAGCGAGTATAGTATAGCATAAAATACTGCATTGCATTATACCTCAAATAAATATAACCTTAAGAAAAAATATTGGGAAAAACTATTTTAAAATGAGTTCATCTTCTTGTTCCGAAGAAGATCCCGATGAAGTGCTTGAAAATTTCGATCGAGAAGCGAATTTAATAATTCAAGAGGGAAATTATCCTAAAAAATCGTGCGATCGGTATTTTTTGGTTTACAATAATTATAAATTATGGAGGGATGAGCACGAAAATTCTCTATCAAATAGCGAAGAGAACAACCTTATTGTGTATTTTAAATACCTTAAGGACGACAAAAAGTTATCTCCTTCAACACTCTGGAGCATTTGGAGTATGCTCAGAAGTATTCTAAGTACAAATGAAGACGTCGACACCAAACAGTTTCAACGCTTGAAAAATTTAGTGAAAAATGACAGTAAGGGCTACAAGCCAAAAAAGCCTCCGTGTTCCAATGGAGTGAAGTAATGAAATTCATAAAGGATGCCCCGGACGAGATATATTTGGCATCTAAGGTATGTTGTGCGCGTGTGTGTATAATTAATTTTTGTACGAATACAAAATTCTGAAACACAAAAATTAAATTCTTTTTCATTTTTTGGCGTAGGGGACATTAATATTTGGAATTTGTGGATGCTTTAGATGCGACGAAATTGTCAAATTTTTAGTAAACGACGTCAAAGACCTGAGTAATATGTACCTAGTTTCTATATAAAATAATAAAAATGACTATGCAGGGCAATTCATTATTGGAGAATTATTTTATGAAATTGTGAAAAAGTACATATCTTTGAGACCAACGCTAATCCCTCTGAAAGATTTTTCATTCAATTTCATAATGGTAAATGTACCCGCCAGCTCATTGGAAAACATTGGATTGGACAAGTACCGTACAATGTAGCTGTGTTTCTGAAGTTGGACAAGCCAAAAAATTACACCGGCCACTGCATGAGAAGAACATCTGCCAGCTTATTATCAGAGTCAGGTGCAACGATGCAAATGATCAAGCAAGCTGGTAGATGGCGATCTGACATGATAGCGCAGGGATATATAGAAAATTCCTTGCGTAACAAGAAATTAATATATGAAGGAGTCATTCATGAATCCAAGGAAAGCAATGCAGAGTCTTCTCCGTCAATAAGCAAAAATGTTATAATTGCACACCTTAATGAAGAACCTCCTGTAATCATGAACAGTCATGCAGCCATAGCCAATTCTGAAAAAGAAGAGAGAACAATTTTAGAATTAGAAGTGCAAGATCAAAACCTCGTATGGGAAGATTTTGCAGACGAATTCCATTGTGAAAGTACTTTTGGAAATCAAGGTAAATGACTAGTCTAATTTTATAATGATTATCATTAATTTTTCAAACCAATGAGTTCCACTTAGTTCTAATTTTTTTTGGCAGATATTAGACAAGATAATAGCTTTTACACAGCAAATAAAAAAAAACTGAGCTCACCGCCCCCAGTTACAATGATTCAACAAAAGAAATCTTCTACCGACAAAAACAATAATAATTTATTCTCAAAACCTGCAGTGAAAGTTAGATTTAATTCAACTAATGATCATGATACTCCTGCAAAAAAAATTAAACAACATAATAATGAAGAAATCAATATAAATGGTATTGATACAAATCCGGTAAAAAAATTGTTTAAAAACTGTTCATTCACCAATTGTGTCTTGAACTTTTCTCTAAACAAATCTACACATGAAACTTAATTTTTTGATTATTGTGTTACATTTATTATTATTACTATTCTTTTTCACTTTTGGTTTGACTTGTTTTTGTTCGCCCCGACCAGCAAAAACTCGGCTTCGTCTCGTTTTTGCAAATGTCGGGCTCACCTGTTCATTCTTTCCATAATATTAGCGTTTTTGGACATCTCCTTGCTTGTCTGTTCCGTGTCTTTGGCAGTTTTCAACAACGCTGAAAAATTACCACCGTAAAGCTTTCTGTCAATCGGTGATTCTTTAGCAATGTTTTTGCTTTTAAGGTTCAGCGATGGTTCAACAAAAGAACGCCTTGTTCGAGATATTCCGTAGTGCATGTCTGTTAACAATCGACAAGCATCTTTGATTGGCTCAAATATTCCAGTCATAGCTATAGCCGTTTGGGTTTTTATTATTTCTGTCATAGCTGTCCCAAGAATACCAATAGATACGCCCAATTGATCTTGTGCGACTGTTTGGTAATAGTCTTTTTTAAGACCAGAGCCAAGTATTGCTTTGAATTCATCGTTTAATTCAGGGTGACGGAGAGTTGGACAGTTTGACGGTATAGGATATTATTTCAATAATTCAATTTTTGCATCCTTTGCCAAGCCTGTTTGCACAATTTTTTGCCCCTGCGTTGCTATACTTTCGTTGATAGGTTCTCCTTCAACTTCGTCTTGTGGGTCATCATTGATAATGAGAGCTAAAAAGTCATTACTCTCTTCTTGTTCGTTGTGTGTCTCCCCTGTAGATTTACGACCGTCGTCTTTATCATTATGGCTTATGTTCCTGCCGGCGTCATTTTTCGACGTTGCGTCTCCTCCGCTACGCGTCTCCTCGTGTTTACCATCACCTGCGGACGTGCCTCGCAGGCCACGCTCTGAGGGATTGCTTGATTTAGACATGCCTCGCGGGTCATGCACTGCAGATTTCACTTTTGGACGTTTGTCTTGTCGCTCACGCTCTCGACTACGACTCGATGAAGATGAACTCGAGCTGTAGCTTCAACTTCGTGAGCTGCTCGATGAATAGCGTTTGCGTTTTCTAACCTTACTTTTCTGATCCGTTTCATCCGACGAAGATGTCGATGTTTCTCTCCTGTGTCTGGATCGTGCACGATGTTCGTGTTCTTCTTCTTCGATTCGTCGAAGTTTCTTTTCTAATTTGCGTCTCTTACGGTCTCTTTTTCGTTGTTTTTTACTTGAAGACATTTTGTAAACTTTTCTCGTTCAGTAACTCTGTTGCTTCTACGCACAGAAAAAACGTGATGGCGGGACAACTTACGAACGAGAGGACCAGACCTAACGGACGGTTGGGGCGCCCCTAGTGGGCCTATTTTTAAAAATATTTAAACTCTGTGGCGGAAACTAGCAGGACTGACGTCACTACAGAATTGATCTAGAGGACCAGGCAGCGTAATACAATTAAAACATATATAACTTCATTGTACATCTGAGGAGAAACGTCCTATCTTTTTTATGTCATTCATGCTGACCCCAGATTCGTAGAGCAGCGTCAATATTGTTCTGCGAAAGCAGCAACCCCTGTATTCGTTCGGATTCAAGCCCAAATAAGTAGCGATTGTCTTTGGAATTTCTTCAATTTGGTGCTTTCCGAAAGCTTGACGAATGCACATTCCGTTGGAAAATTTTATGAAAAATTTAGCACTAGAGAAATTAGATGGCCTTAGTTCAATGTAATCTTTCACTTTCTGGTAGTACAGCTCGTCAATGATAAAATTGATAGGACTATTGTTTCGGTTATTGTTAGTAGATATAAAAAACTGGTTGCCCATATCGTGAACATCGCTTACAAGCATGTCATAAATTTCACGGCTTCCAAGAGCTCCACATTTTCCAAATAATAAAATAACCTAAATAAAAAAAATGAGTAATATTAAAAATACACGAGAAAGATAATTGAAACAAAATGCATATAATAATATGTTTACCTTTGTAGCTAAGTATGTGTAGTCAGGTGCTTCATCTATGAAAGTTTTTACTTGGTCCCAGTTTAACGCGCGACTAGACATCGTTAAGAGTAGTTGTAATATTTTTGCTCCAGATGAAAAAAAAGGTTACAATCAGAGACTCGCGATCGATTGGCGGCGAATTCATGATAATGATGTGAAAGTCGGAAGAGCGCGCTGCAAGCGCATGTCTCGAAAGCTTTTAGCGGACTGTGCAACGAGGTTGCATTTTAAAATCTATCATGTAATTAATTTTTCATTAATTTAATACTTTTAACTTTCGGCGGATACAGAAAAATTGTATACATCACTCGGCATGCACTGAACGAAATCATTATTCCAGTACCGGAAAAGTCGACATCATGTGACATGAAAACACAGTTTTCTTGTGACAAGAAGAGTGATTTCTTGTGACAAGAAATGGATCTTTTTGTGGCAAGAAAACTGACTCTTCTTGTCACAAGAAAACTAACTTTTCTTGTACCATGATAGCGACTTTTCTTGTCAAAGTATGCTGAGCAATTACCTTAAACGGCTCAAGCAGAAAAAAATATTACCCGCGCAAGTAAACTTACTGCAGCCAACTGACAAAGTCAGTGATGCAGTCATATAGACTTACTTCTGCTGCAAGACTGACATAGATATCTAGTAGGCTAGATGCCGCTGCAGATAACCGCCAGGACAGCTTACTTTCGTTCTCAAAAAAACGCTTTTGAGAATGAAAATGGAATAAAATCAACAATTTGCATTCGTTGATCGCGTGTTTAGGTGATTTCACGGGTAAAAAAACTGATGAGCCGCAAACAATGCCTCGACGGAGGAAAAAGGTTATGTTGCATTAGGTAAGTGCTAAGTTACTGTCATTCGGAATGATTTCTACTGGCTGAACAACAAAGAAAGTTAAATGTTTAAATTTAGCATATCTGCAGCGGCATCTAACCGTATGTCAGTCTTGCAGCAGAAGCAAGTCTATATGGCTGCATCACTGACTTTGTCAGTTGGCTGCAGTAAGTATACTTGCGAGGGTGATATTTTTTTATGCTTGAGCCGTTTAAGGTATTCGCTGAGCATACTTTGACAAGAAAAGTCGCTATCATGGTACAGGAAAAGTTTGTTTTCTTGTGACAAGAAGAGTCAGTTTTCTTGCCACAATAAGATCGATTTCTTGTCTCAAGAAATCACTCTTCTTGTCACAAGAAATCACTCTTCTTGTCACAAGAAAACTGTGTTTTCATGTCACATGATGTCGACTTTTCCGGTACTGGAATAGGTGCGGAAGTTGGATTCCCGAGCATGCTTTTTATGACGCCGAGGCGAACCCGCACGCCCGGAAATTCAACTTCCCTGCCATGTGATGTAATATACTATTTTTGAACATTGAGACATGCAAGATTCGTGAATTAGCGCAATTTATTGGCTCTTTAATTGCATGCTGTCCAGCAATGGAGTACAGCTGGCTTTATACGAAGCGGCTTGAATCAGCAAAAATTCGTGCTCTAGCGAGGAATAATAATAATTACGAAGCTAAGGTATCTATTATCGGTTGTAAAGAGGATCTTGTATGGTGGAAGGATAATATAATGTCTAACTACAAGGACCTCGATACTCGAGAGTATGTACTTGAAATTTTTTCAGACGCGTCTTTGTCAGGCTGGGGAGGCGTTCGCGGGAGTAATCGAGCGAATGGCTTCTGGTCAGATGACGAGCGTAAACAAAATATAAACTTTTTGGAGCTGAAGGCAGCTTTATTCGCGTTGAAGTGTTTTGCCGGTGATTTTAAGCGATGTCGCATTTTATTACGGATTGACAACGCGACTGCGATTGCCTACACGGAAAAAAAAGCTCAGTAATCGGTACGAAAACGTTAGTTATAACAACAAAATTCGTTTTTGTTACCACAACCTAAATATTTTAGTTACGACAACTATTTTCCCCATTTGCTACAACAAAATGGACTTTTGTTGTCTTAACCGAGAAAATAGTTATCGTAACTAAAAAATTTCGGTTGTGGTAACAAAAACGAATTTTGTCCTTGCAACTAACATATTGAGTTCCCAATGTTTACTGCAGACTGAAAAAAATTGTATACGTAAGTCCAGCCAAAGTGGACAGTTAATCAGCATAAAATATTTTGCTGTGGCAGCCAAAATGTTGCCAAAACACTGAAGAGCACTGTCAACATTTTAAATCGAGTTCTAAATGCGAAATTTAAGCTCCAAATAGTCTATCCTGTTTTGTTTGTTTATAAAAATGCATAAAGTAATTAAAATTAAAGAAATAGCACAACAATATGATGAAAATGAGTATCTATCGATTTCCATTTTCGTTAATTTATTTCGGCCGAATTCGCCGCCTGGCGTAGATCCTAAATATTTGAGCATCGAAAGCTCTCTTGCATTTTTCAAACTGGAGATTTACGACGAAAAAAATGTTTGTAACAAAGCAGAATAATTTGTGACAGCTTTATCTTTCACTGCATTGCGGGAATGGAAAAAAGCTGTCAAGCAACCGTCGCGAGCAGGAGCTTACGCGAGCGCTATTCATTCATATATAATATACGCGATATCGCGTAGCCAGACGCCGACGATGTAGTCCGCGGATACGTCTCTCTTGCGCTCTGCTTTCTCTCCCTCTTCATCTATGCGCACAAACTCACTCACCTCACTGTATAGCGTAACATTGAACATTTCAGATATGTTTAGACCATATATACAATAATATATATGCACAAACGCGAGAAAGATTAGTATGTAAATGAAGCTGAGTCGACGTCACATTGCGACTTAATCTCGTCGCACATTATGAAATGTGACAGGTATATATACCGAGGAACTCAGGGGTTTGTCCGCCAGATACTCTTGACGTGTTATAACTAGCTGTATACATTCTGTCGTTGTTGATGCTGCACGTATAGTGTTGTAAGCATGCATGTACGCATCGTGCAGATAAAATGACTGGGACGGAACGCTTAGTTTGACTTTTTGTGTTAACACACGCGAAAGAGAAAGAGGCAAAGAGCGATCTCGACTAGCTAGACTGATCAAATAACTACTGCAGATTCCGTTTAATGTAATCTCGACTTGATAGAATTTGTCGCTTAACCCGAAGAACCAGACTGAAAGAACCAGATTCCTTTTTTGGTATAAAAAAATACGGATTAAATTTTTGATCGTTAACCTCAGAATTCCTCTTCCAAACATATATTTACTGGATAGAAATATACACATGGCATCAGGTCATTGAGCAAATGCTGGCTCTGTAAGGGTTGATATAATCAGAATATGAAGTTCCAATCCCCATATTACTTTTACATGCTAATATAAAGTATCGATCTAAGTTTATAGTAGTTAAAAGCCGGTTAATGTAATCAAACATATAACCAATCACACAAATGCCCTTGCCATTCTCTCTTAGAAACTAGTACTTTACTATCTATATAGACAAAAAAGCCAGTGACATTTACTGTAGTTTGGAAAAAAAAGGTGAAATCATGTACGTAACGTTTTTCCACCGTGTTTTTGAAAATCTTTTATCTCATCAAAAGGTGTGGCAGTCTTCGAGACACCAAAGCAGAGAAAAAAACTTGAAAAATAGGTATCTTAATCGAAAACAATTTTATTTAATTTTTACAAAGGATTCCCAAAATAAAATTGCATTTTTTTAATAAAAAATATATTTTTCACTGAAAGTTACTGAGATTTTCGGTCTTTGATATTTAACTAAATCACTATCCTTAATATTCAAAACTATCCTTAATATTCAAAACGAGCCAATTGTTTTACAGTACTCATATAATGATAGTTTTTTTAAATAGTCACTATCGATAAAAAAGTAAATGTAAAAAGTTTAAGTACAAGATATCGGGTCAGATCACTTTGCCCATGATTGTTACTGTAACCATTGATGTTCCAAGGAAGTGTTTACACCTGAGTCCTGTAACTTAATCGATTATTAGGTGAAAGCGTTTTGAACATGAAATGTGGGTTTACACAAAAATATATTTAACATGTGAAGTATACAAAAAATGCCAACGAAAACGACTAGATTTCATAATAAATAAACCGTTTTGATGATAAAAATTGTGATGAAAAAGGGGGGTGACATTTCTCTTTTAAAAATTGAAAACAATATTTTCCAATTTTAAGCCGTCTTTGATCGAATTACTAATGAATTAATTAACGTTGTTTGAAGAGCTTTATGAAATAAAAAAACTTATAAAAATTTAATTATTCTCCCATATGAATTGTTTTATTTTTAATGAGTGTTATCTGATAAAATTTAGAATATTTTGTAATTTAAAATAAAATAATGAAAAGGTTTACTTTTTTAATTTGGAAGCCAATCTGTAAAAAAAATGGTAATAAACTTTCAGCCGTCGCTTTTGAGAATATACCAAAATGTTTCACTGCGCACTCGGCCGTATCCATAATTATCATCACTGCCAAGGAAAACAACACGAAAAATATGCGAATGGCAAAAAGTGCCGCTCACACTCGACTCCATCTCGCGTCGGTGCACTCAACTTTGAAGAGCATAAAAAAGTACACGGCGGAACCGGGGCGGGGGAGCAGAGTAAAAAAGTGTCAGGCGGAACACATATAAAGCCTCTGCGTGGACGCGTTAGCTCGAGAGCGAGGCGGACAAGTGTTGAAAACCCATTTCCGTGCTGCCGCCACCGTCGCGTGGTGCTACATGCATGCATAGGAGAGCTGCCTACTGCTGCGGGGCTTGTGTCACCTGAGTCGCATAAAAAAGACGCAGCTGATGGAAAGCTAAATAGGCGGCGTGTCGTGACATGCGCACACACAGAGACAGAGGCAAAGCACGTATATAACTGCACTGACCACGCCGGACGTTTTCTCTCTTTCTTCTCTGCTCGTTCGTTCGTTCGCTCGTTGCGAGAGGAATGACAGCGTTGCGACAAGTTGACATGTTTGTACAGAAACCGCCGCGATGCACACAAGCACATATATACACACAACGGCAGCAAATGTACTCGCCAAAGAGTGAGATGAAACGAAAGCGCATTAACGAATTCAGAAAAGAAAGACAGATGTACAGCTGTATGCGAACGACAGCTCGAGCTGTAGAGAATATTTAAAACTCTCTAAGGCATGTTATAAGACGAAAAGTAATATTGATTTGGCGATATTGTTTTTAACCCCTCGCGCGTGAATGCAGAAAAAACTGTTACAAGTTCAAATGGTAGATCAACGTCAAATTCGTCAAACCAGCCCGCGTAAAAAAATTTTGTCAGTAAAAAAGATTTTAAAACTTGATGTTTTGAAAAGTTCAGAAATGGGAATTGCAACGTCGCAATCACTTACATTTTAAAAA
>CACVKI010139031.1:0-84925 GCA_902732785.1 Trichogramma evanescens
TGAGGCCCTGAAAATTCAATAGGGTTGGACCTAGAGGGCTGAAACTTTCAGGATTTTCACTTTTCAATGTACTCTTCAAAAGTACATAATTTGAGGAAAAAAAATTTTTTGACCATCACCCTAACTATGGCTTAGCCCATATATATATATATATATACGACGGCGCGAAGCTTTTGGCCCGCGGGGCTGCGTACATATAGCTATATATATACGCGTTTCGTATACGCGACGAATCGATCAGCTTCACTTTTTGCGCCAGCAGCCCCTTATCTGGCCGAGCGAGCGAGCGAAAGCTACTTTTCCCTGTATAGACTGTGTATATAGCCCGAGTTTTGATTCATGCCCAGCACATTGAATAAAAGTGGCTCGATTTCGAGTCGAGTCTCGCGACGGATAATTGCGAGATCGTCTCGAGGTATCTACCGCGCGCGTGGCGATGGCGCAGCCTCGTGGGCCTAAACTTGACCTTGTGCATAGTGTCTCGAGTCAGAGAGTAACCGGATTGCAATGGAACAATTCGGGATGAAAAAAAAGATCAAAGCTACTTTAGCCGGGAGTATATAAAGCTAATGTACGTGTCGCACGATCCGACACGATTGTTCTCTGGCACCGGCAGCTCGATCTCTCTCGGCTTCTCTCTGCAAGCTGCAAGCTCTCTGCGCGCAGGGCCCGATCAACAGCTACCATATAAGCTTGACGTCTTTATTTAGATATGCCGGGTGTGCGATTCGAACGCGCAGCGCAGGAATTCGCAATGCAGCCGCGCACAAGCTCGTTTCTCGTCTCTACTCACTGCGGGGCTCGTGCCGTGTGCATATATGCATTGCAGCTCTATATTGGCAGGTCGACCGATCGGATATACACGCATAAAGCAGGCGTGTGCGTGCGTGTGCATTGCGAAATTGCGAAAGCGTGTGTGCGTGGCCGATATTATTCCGAAACGTATAGCAGCGCGCAGCGGCAGGAGGTCAGCTGCCTTCGTATATAATAGTCAGCTTCGAAATGCCTCGAGTGCACGCGCGTACAAATTCTTTTCGACACGATTGTGTATATATATATGGTATAATAGCGATGCGCGGCGTCCAGACTAAATAAATAAATAATCCCAAAAAAAGACTCACGCGTTCGAGGGGCTATCCCTTTGTAGGTCGCTCGAAGCTCTCTGTCCCTTTGAAGAAAAATCGGCGTGACGATCGGCGAACAAGACGATCTCGCTGCGCGAGCGTAATACAGTACTGCGACCGAGTGCCGAACACAAATAAATACACACACTTTGCCTGCGCGCTAAGACGTCCTCCTTGCGTGCGGAGGCGCTCCACGACGAGTGAGTTCCCGAGGCACGCGCTCGCACAAGCGGCGGGGCCTGCCTCTCTCGAGCCGGCAGCGGCTCCTTCTACTCCCACTATAACCGGATCGTCGTCGTAAGCGCGCAAACTTTTTGACCGTCCCCCGCGCTCTACCCCCCTTGCGTCCATTCAATATAAGCTTATACACAGAGGCTCTCTTTCTCGCTCTCTCTCTCTCTCTCTCTCTCTCTCTCTCTCTCTCTGTATATGTACCGTCTCTCGCGATCCCGTGCGAGCTGTGCACCTGACCCTCCTGCACGACGCACACACAAACACTCACACACAGCGCAACACACAGTCGTGGCCAGGATGACAGAGAGAGACTTGCACAGAGCTCTATATGCGTAATCGGATTTTACGCTTCGACGGACGCTCGACTCTTTGTGTATATACGTCAGTTGCCGCCACTGCCACAGCCTCTCTCTCTCTATTGTCGTCGTCGAGCGAATTGGAGCTCTCTCTCGCCAGCACACACGCATCGACGACGACGACGACGACGATCGTCGGGCTATGAGCACGTCGGTTGGGCAACACCACGCGTCGAGTAAAGCGACAGAGAGTCGACCAAAGCCTATATATTGTTATATACCCACTAACGAGCAATATGCGACCGACCAAGTCGATAAATCGATTATATCGACTCGACTTTTTTTTTCTCTCTCGCACACACGCGTGCACCACTGCTGCCATGTCCTATATACCTATATGTGTCACGCATGTATCAACGATAAGAATATTTGCGAACGCGAAAATCGTTGCTATCATTTACTACTACTACTAGGCTACTGCATCATCAAGCAGAGTACTCGCGAGGCATCGTCATCTCGCGCGATCGCAGAAATAACTATACACTCGTATCTATGAGCGAGAGAGAGAAAGATCATAATAAGCTCTGACTGGCCTGTTTATCAATTATTCATGAGTTCCGAGAGCAAAACGTGTCTCTCTCTCTCTCTCTCTTCGTCGAGGTCGTGGGTCGTGTCATATTCTCTCTCGAGAACCGAGACAGGAGCACCTCGTCTTTATTTCTTCTTCTCTCTCTATTACTCTTCTCTTTCGTCTCGTGTTTCTTTTTTTTTCTTCCTTGCTCATATACTTACTAGCATAGGTATACATCGCATGCGTGGAACGATTCCTCGCTCGAGAGTCCTGCCTCGCGATGATTTACATTGGCGTTAAACGATGTATAACACAACAAAAATATCCCTTCACTTTTTTGCGCGCAACTCAATGCTATACGTATATAATAAGCCTTTATTATATTACCGAGACGCAGGAGCTCGCTCGTGTTGCTAGGCTGTTTCCGAAAATAAAATTAATGATTGGCGTGACGAGATGACTTCTTCTTCTTCTCCTTTTTTTTTTTGACGCAGTCCTTCGGGCGCTTGCAAATATTGACGCAACAGCCCAAACCTAATCCTGCGTACGTTTCCATTTTCCTAAGAGTGCCAATTATATTGCCTCGGAATATCTTCACTCGCTGCATTATATTGTGTGCGTACAATTTGGGCTAAACCATCTCGGTATACCCTCGATAAAGTTACCGCACTTTCGAGAATAATATAAAGTATATCGTAATCGAGTCGCGCGCGAGCTCTGAAAATCAGCTGGTTAAGTTTCAACTTTGACACTATGCAACACCGCCAAGGCAGCATTATATCGAGGCTTTGAGTTACGCGGGGCGTTACTGCTATACGTACATCGCTCGCATACACAGGCTTGCATCTTTACTCGACAGTCTCAACTTTATCTTTCGCAAATATATATACACGTATATATAAGTTTACGAGCAAATATTGATCTGCTAGAGCTATGTAGCGAGTGCATCGTTATACTCTCGATGTAAGCGAGCGCGAGAGTCTTTTATGCCGCCGAGATAAGGCGATTTTACCAAATTTATGGAGTTGCCGCCGCCACCGAAGTATTACACAACTTAAATGTATACAGCACACCGAGTGCCGTGTTGTATAGCCTAATAATGAGCTATCGCTGCAGCCTAACAAATATACTATACATATACAGGGATGCGGCTTACAGTAGTGCCTTGTCAACGATTTAAGTTAAGTGTGTAGCGGGACAATACACAACAGTTTTGCAGTGACAATAACGACGCGAACTTGCTGTTATATTTGTCTTTGTGCTAAATTGTAAGGGTTTCGCGCTTCGCGTGCGCTTAAATGAAAACGTCCCAAAGTATTTCAATCATCGCCACCTCTCTCTGCAATCGCGCAAGATTTGCTGCAGCCGCTACGCTATAAGAGATGATAAAAAGATAATATAATTAGGCACAGCTAACGCGATTCGAGGATTATAAAATCGAGTTTCGATCGCAAGGGGCGCCGCCGCGCGCAAGTTGAAAATATGTATAAAATCCCGAGGATAATTAAAAAAAAAAAAAGAATAATAAAATAATGATGCAGGAAGCGCGAGAAACCCGCCGCCGCCGCCACGACGAGAGAGAGGGTGCAGGCAAAATTGCTCCCGGAATCGTATGCACACAGCTCGATAGAACGAGCTATTTCGTATTATCTATACGTACGGATTGCGGAAAAAGGCATCTCGTCGTCGTCGTCGTCGTTCGTGCGGTGGAATAAAAACGTGGTATATATAGGCTTGCTGCGAGCTTGCGACTAGTTCTGTGCTTGCGCGCGCGATTCTGGCTACGGTCAATGCTACGATGTATATATAAGGGAGGGGTTGTATATAGTATATATACCAGTGTTTTATAGTAGTGGTAGTGTGGTAGCGGTCGCGAAACAAACGACACAAAGCGACCCCCCCGCGCTAGTTGAAATACTCTATATGTACAGCATGCGGCTCTAGGCCAAAAAGCGGCTTCGGGGATCCGTCAAAGCCTCGTCGTTTTCTCTCTTTCCCTCTATATAGTCCAATATAGCATTCGCGGCAGCAGCAGCAGCAACAACGTCGCGCTGGGTGATAAGTAAATTTTCGCTCGATACTCGTCGAGAGAGAAAGAGAGAGAGAGAGAGCAGCTCAGGCCGCAGATTCAGTTTGCTGCTGCTGCTACTGCCATGCTACTGGGCTTATAAACGAAGAGAAACTCTCTCGTCTCGACCCGAGGTGAGAAGAAGCTTTGCTGCTCCGCGTGGGATTAGTTATGGTATATAGAGCCCTGGTGATAAGTCGTGGTGTTATACGGGCGATACAATCTACGAAAATTAACAGAGATCATGGCTAAGCAGGAACAACAGCAAAACAATATAAACAGGAGCTCGATGCGCAACTCTCGCATCGTGCGCAGTGAGTTCGTTCGTGGCCCACCCAACCCGATAATTCGAACGAATAGTGAATTTTTTGTATCTCTCGTTGTTTTTTGTGTTCGCAGCGAGCACGAATCTCGTGGGCAAGTTCACGCAGAGCGTCAGGCGCATCGTGCAGGACGTCAAAGACGAGGGCACCGCCAGTGAGTACATTGCAGCTCGCAACTATTTACTCGAAAAAATGACTCGATTTAATTTCTCCTTTTTTTTTTTTTTTTTTTTTTGTCGAAAGGCGGACAAACGAAGGAGGAGGTGATCGAGACGAACGAGCGTCTGCGCGCGGTGCGCATCCGCCTCGAGGGCAGCTACGAGACGGCCAAGAAGGCCCTGGTCGAGCTCATGCGCAAGTACACGGACAGCAAGCAGGTGCGCAACGTGTTCGAGCGCTACGCCCTCTTGAAAGCCATGATCAAGCAGGTGGTGAAGCTCGAGACGCAGTACTGGACGCTGGTGGACATACCGAGGCAGGAGAAGCAGGAGACGGTGCCGGCCTTCGTGCTGAGGGCCTGCACCATAATGGAGAAGAGCCACAAGAGCGGCGGCGCGGCCGGGAACAACAGCAACGACCAGCAGAAGACGTCGGCGAGACTGGCCGAGGAGGCGGAATCGAGGCGAGAGCGCATAGATCGACTCGAGAGTGAGTAGCAACAATTGCGACTACTCGATGTACCGTTACGAGAAAGAATTACACGATTCTCCCCCTTGTTGCAGACATGACGATCTCGCAGATCGAGGCCGAGAACACGCAGATGACCAACGACCTGTATCGGCTGCTCAAGAAGTACACGGGCCTGCGGAACCTCATCAAAGAGCTCAAGGAGGAGTACAACAGCTCGAAGCTGTACCCGATCGTGCCGCGCTACACCATGCTCAAGGACATGATCAAGGACATAATGCACAATCCCGACTACATGGAGGTCTGTCACGAGCTGGACTGCACATAGTCCTCGTAGACCGGCCAGCAGATCGTGGCCAGCGGCAGCGGTTGCGGCAGAAAGAACAAGGGCAGCCTGAGGAGCTTGCGCTGAACAGCAAGAGTTTCCTGGATATAGCTGCTCACGTTTCTGAACAAGCCTTATAAGTATCGATACGAAACAAACCAAAAAGTGTGTAGAAAAATTGAGTGCGCGCGGCACGAGGCATACGCAAGAGAGATGGACTTTTAAAGACACAGAGGAGAAACAACGTCCAGTTGACTCGACGCGCGTAATAATTCTATTTCAACGTCTCTTCGAGTCCACGAGTCGTACTGTATATACCAGCACTACACGAGTCAGACTTTTATCGTATATAGGGTCGTTTTCTATTGTCACGATATTATAACGTGTGTGTGTGTGTGTGGTGCAGCGCGTCGCGATCGGATTAAAGGATGAGGATATATAGGGAGAGAGCTACTTATTGTACCTTAAAGGTCGAGTATAAAATTAGGATTTAATAATAATCGTAGTTTATATAATGAAAAAGAAAAGGCGCTCAGGAGTCGACGACGACGACGACGACGGGCGTCAAGGCCTCGATTAGCTATATACATCATATATTATATTATAGTATATAGAGAATTTTACCTATACACCAATAAAAAAAAAAATTCGGCAAAGTACGTAGCTTTTCTGTAAATCAACAAGAAAACAGTTTCTCGGGATAAAGCGCGTAGCTAAATTGGCTTTTATATACAATACGATCCGATCTCGCGCGGACTTTTTTCCACGTTACAAAACAAAAAAAAAAGTCAAAAAAGCTCCGCTACGCGCAAATCTCTTCGGCGCGTTAATCTCTCGTTTGCGTGCGCGGGCGTTTATACTTGAGCGTCGACGTCGCGCACACATTGTTCTATGTATATAGTGCCTATTATTGCAGCCACAGAGATAATGGCATAATTATTGGGACGAGCCGCCGACGCCGCCGCACGCAGAGATTTAGCCGCGTACTGTACTAAACGTATTATATAGCCGCTGTCACGTATGCTCAAGCAAAACACACACACACTATACACGCATAGACATGCATAGCTAGAGATCCTCTCCCCTTTCTCTATTTGTGTGCCACTCCGCTGTAGCATTATTTAAGCCTATATATGCATAATATGCGTGTGCAGCAGCAGCAGCAGCAGCTGTTGCTAATATCAGCTGATGCCACTGCTCTCTCTCTCTCTCTCTCTCTCTCTCTCTCTCCAGTAGCACATTGTTGTGTCCTATATATGCATATGAGAGATGTTGTTGTATAGTACAGCGTAGGCGAGATCTCCCTTCGTATACTATAGATAGTAAAGCCCGCGCCGAGCTCTGCATTCGGTATACGAGCAGCCACGTACACGTATATATGCGAGCGAAGCGCGCAACAACGTACCATATATATACAGACACACGCGCGCGATCGCCACCGATATTATTATTATTACTTATATATGAGATGCACACACAAGTTCCTATAAATAAACTCCCGCGCGGCTCGAGCGCAGCAGCAGCAGCAGCATCGTCGTCTCTCTTTCTCCTTAAAGATGATCGTTTTTCGCGATAATTAATACACACGCGGAAAAATAAGAGAGGAGAAAAGCGCCTCGCGTATACGAGGTAGTCGTGTGTGTATACACGCGCGATCGATATTACGCTATATTTTCATCGGCACACAGACTCTCTAGTCTCTTCTCGTATGTATATACAAACAGCAGTTCCATATATATTCATGTATACAAGTCCGAAAGCACATCGCGCAGCCTGTAGGCAGCTGGAGCTTTTCGCGCCTCGTCCTCGTCGTTCGAGTCTCGAACTTTATTAAAGAACCTCCCTCCTATTCATACGTATATACGTTCGTGCGCGGCTCGTTTAAACTATACCTTCTCCAGCTGCCTAGTATAGTATATAGTAGTATATAGTATAGAAGGAGGTGCCAGTTGCAAGCGATAGTAGTGCTGTACGTATATCGAGAGAGAGAAAGCGACTGCTGCTGCAAGCTCGACTTGCGCGCAAGCTCCTCTAATTTTGAGACTCTTAGGCAAGCGCACATCTTCGCGCGCGCGCTCGAGCTTTATACTTTACTTTATACTTTGTTTCTTATATAGTAGTAGTAGGTATATGTGTATATATGTGGAGAAAGAGAGAGAGACAGAGCGAGACTATTGTGCACACCTGCGGTGCTTGCTGCTGCTGCGTTAGGCGCCTTGCTCGCGTATAGTATTATACGGAGCGCGTCTTTTCGAGCTCACTCCCCGGCCCCGACGAAATATATATACAAATTTATGTTATTATGTAAGGCAAGAAAGGACCATGATCGGCGCCGATGTTTACTGTATTATGCCGAGAATTTGACGAAAAAACAAACGAATATTCGAGCCCAATTTTTGTTTCTACATTAACTTTTTAGCTTCGCGTTGCGGCGCTTGCGAATCCCGGAAAAGTTCCTCATAATATGCACACATATCATTGACTCGCCCCGACTGCTCAGCAAGTGCAGAAAGTGTCGAATACATATTTTTTTCCGCTTACTCGCTTGCTTTTCTCTCTTCAAACACTTTCTCGGGCTCTAATATAATTCGATATGTATACACACACACGCGTCATGTATGAGGCAGCGTGAAACACTCGAGAGCCTAGTAGCGCGCGCGCGCGCGCCAAAAAGTCAAGGCAATATTTTTCTTCATTCGCAATAATATTATAACGAACGTCGCGCGTTTTGCAAAAAAAAAAAAAAGAAATATATATATTATACGCGTTAGAGGATTCCGGTTACAAGGTATATACATAATGGCGCGCGCGCGCAGCTATATTATACATTATACGGCCCAGTGTTCGCTTGTGTGTGCGCGCGCTATCGAGTTGCAAAAGAGTCTAAAATATATTTCATTCGAGTCCGAAAAATATTTTCAAGCGTATAATACGTTATAATGTAACGCAGCGCCGAAAGAAAGAGAAATATGCGCGCAAAGGTGAGCATTATTATTATAATTATTATTAACTTCTATACAGAAATTTCGCGCGAAGCTTATATACATAGCGACGTAACGAGAGAGAAACTTTGTCGCGCGGATAGAAATAATTCACCTCGATCGAAATCCGCGGCTCGAGCTCTGGACACGCAGCCTTACAACTATTACGACCAAAGATAATCGCTCTCTCGAATGACTTTTCCTTGTGTCTCTCGTCTATACCCAAAACAGCCGCAGCAGCACAGCTATATACAGCTTATATAATTTAAGCTCCGCGTCGCACTGCAGCAGGCACCGAATCGTCGTCACACAGCCGAGCTTTTAATGCGTATTATATAGGCTTGTGTGCCGCGCGCGATACAATATAATACATATAATGGCCCCCCCGATGTAAGCCGCTACTGACAATTCGATCGTTAACCTGTGTTGCGTTGTACTTTGTGTATGTTATAGGGCCAGGTATCTTTAACACGCGAACATACGCCGCGTATATATACGATGATAAACGTAAAATTTGAGCTCGTGGTATAGGTAGGGTACATCACTTGACTCGCGAAACTGCACAGTTGATTCGACGCCGAGGAATTCCCGTTATTATGTGTCCTCGTGCACTTGAACATATCGCTATTGTATCGTACCGTACGCACACAACAACAATATCCATACACACACACACGACCAATGCGAAAAAATCGTCCAATAAGCCGATATCCGATTACGATATATTCTATTCTTATAAATGTCTCAGCCGTTGATAATTACGTTTTTCACTGTACAACCTTCCTTTCTATGTATCGTAACAATCGTAATAAGTAGTAGAAGAAGAAGTAAGAAGATGTAAGAAATAGTCGCGATTATATGAACGCGACGCAATGACTTTGAATTGAATAAGTAGCTATTATATACATAGACAGGAGTGCTCCTAAGTCGAGAGTCCGCATGTATAATGTCTATATGTACATATGATATGGATGACAAGAGGCACCACTATACACAACGTATCTGCAATGTTTTCATCCTTACACTAGCTACACACGTAAATAGAGAGAGAGAGAGAGAGTTGAAAGTTTTTTGCTATGTATCGTGTGTCGTCGCGAACGAGTTGTAAAGACGTTTTGACATGTGACAATTTTCTTCAAACGACCATATCGCCACGCGAGTAACGAAAGGTGTGCACGAATCAATAATTCATCCTCTTCTGTCGTGTGTGTGTGTGTGTCTATGGTTATACATTCGAATGAATTTTGTCACACAAGTTTGAGATATGTGCACGGGGCCGCGACGACGACGATCCTCCGCGACCATAGTCATGTGTAGTGTATACATTATTATTATTATCATAGCGACGCATGTAGGGCGTTTATTGATTAGTGCAGCCTATTACCTGTATCCTATATAGACTTTTCTCCCATTTCACGTCCGATATATATACGTGCTCTCGCACGCACGAGCCTATCAAACGTTCGACTGTGAATATTCAAAGCATCAAAAGGTAGAGACTCGCGTAGAGCTTTGAACGCAAAATTATAAGAGAGATGAATCAAACCGTTGCGTATTGTAAAAAGATTCACACGAGGCGGTACGCGTAAATCTGTGTTTTAACTACTAAGAATTAAGGATTTGACCAATCTATTTGTCTAAGTAGAGTTTTGAATCAAAATTTTCTTAATATATATATTCTTCTGACTTTTATTGATAATACAGCGTAGGGTGACTGCATCGATACTTTGACAAATGATCGTTAAGTTTGATTTAAATTTTCGTCTGAATGATCCAAGAAAATGTCCAACGTACTAAACCATCCTCGATGCTTAATTGATACAGTCACCCTACGCGACAAATATATTTAAAGAAAAAGAAACAAAAAAAAAAAATAAAATAACTATCAAACAAATAATACTTATAAAAAAAGCTCGTGTGCTTTTCCGGTACTGGGCCAATATATCACAACCAACAAAACTCCATTTTTTCGACTTTTAAATTTAATATATATAATAATATAGAGATTATTGATAATATATAAATGTTGACGAGAAAACAAAAAAAAATTAATTAAGATTAAGATTTATCTATTAATACAAACATGTACAACACGAATGTGAAAGACAAAAAAAAAAATTAATTATACGTTTTTATCGTACAAGAGCTGGCGTTTCGTGCCGCATTCTTTACAAAAATAAATAATGTCTGCGACCTAAACACATATCCACTATTAAACACTTTAAAAAAAAAATACAAAATCAGCCATTATATAATTAATTAACTATATATTAAAAAAAAAAATTGAAAATATGGGAAAAAAATTTATATACATATACTATATATATTTTATGAAGAGCATTGTCAGCCATAGTTCAAAATTTTCAAACAAAATAAAAAGCCAATATGGACTTTAAAGAAGGCAAAAGGAACGATTTCCGTTCGTTATGTCTTCTTAGCATTTAACAAAAAAAAGAAGAAGAAGAGATTTTATCAATAATTAACGTATAACACGATGAAAAAAAAAAGTTCTTGTATATAATAATAGAATTATCCTGGTAAAACGTACATAGTATATATCGAGGTGGCCATAAAAGCCATATTTCAAAGTAATTTCACCGTTAATGAATCGTTGAATTAATTAAGTAAAAAGATTTTATATATATAACGTACATACACATAGCCAACTTTAATGTATGCATTAGCAGCCGCGAGCAGCGGCCTCGGTGCAGTGCACGTCATTATATTCGTATAGGGCGAAGGACGACGAGGAGACAGACAGAGAACAGAATATTATAACTGCAAAATGTAGTCTGAGCGACAAAGAGAGAGAGACGTACTACTACTATTACTACGTAGAGAAAATTATAAAATAGATATACGACATTTCCACGATATCGTTGATTCGCAAATATATCTTCCAATGTTATTGAAAAAAAAAACACGGCGTCTCTATATCATATAGTTATGGGTTATCTAGGTATACAAAAAAAGTAATATTATAAAATGATAGCGTAATTATTCGAGTAATAGTTCTATAATAATAACAATAAAGTATAGATGCGCAATCGATCTTTTTTTTTCTTCGATATTATATAAAAAGCAATAAGACATTATCATCGTTGGTATCAATGGGAATAAAGCGCAAAAAAAACACATGAATATGCTGCAACAGGACCTCAAGCATACATTATCAAAGAAAGGGAGAGAGAAAGAGAAATGTATTAGCCTGCATTACAAGTGAATTATATAAAAGCGGATGCCTTTGATTGATTTGCATTTGAAAATTGCACACAGGCGGTATATATAACTGTAGAGCTGCGGAGTAGCGGCGCATTTTCAAGTGCAGCTCGCGCGTGGATACATATATCAAGCGTAAATATACATATATATAGATACAGTATTATATAAATATACGATGTAGGACCTATTGATTTATTGTATCGGTGCAACAACTGCACAAACTGCCAAAACTCGCAAATTTTCGGAATTATTTACATCTACTATATAATAATAAATATTACGATACCGTGTATAAGTGGAAGAAAATTATAAGCATTCGAACCAAGTGAAATAAAAAATAAAAAAGAGTAATTACGAGGTAATAAAATGTTTGATCGGTTTCTCGTCACGTTTCATCGTCTGCGACCAAAGTGCGAAAAAAAAAATAAAAATGAATAAACAAAGGGAAAAACCGCGCACGAGTTTTTTCTGTTGACCGTTCTGCGTTCGTCATAAAAGATTGTTAAATTTTTTTTTTTTCGTCGAGTCCAAGCATACATAAAATCGCAGCTTTAACACTAACAGAATACGAAGCGAGCTTACACTACTACCACTACCACTACTGCTAACGTCAGCGCTGCAACACGCCAACAACAATTGTAATTATATCTCCGCAGCCGCTGCAACAGCAGCAGCAGCAGAGCGTCGTCTTTTATTGCGACTCGTTACTTTATATAAACATAAAAATAATAATATCTTCCCATTTGAGACGCTCGCAAGTGTGCACTGACAAATTTAACACAAACACATCGTCATCCAGTATTCCTTGAATAATCTAACCACCACCACCACCACCACAAGCAATTCCCGCGATTCGTTTGTTCGGCTTTGATAATTATTTTTATATATGACGCAATAATGTCAGTTGAGAATTGTACCGTAAATTTTCTAAGTGTTTTAATCGAGTAATAAATTATTACTAAAATATCACATCACGTCTAATGGCATTTATCATTTTTTTTTCATCCCGTCATGATTATTTCCATTATACCTCTTCTTCCTCGTTCGCTTAGCAGTCGTAAATATTCTATCGGGTGATGCGTTTCTTACGATAATCTCACGAAATACATCGTCTTTTGTTTTGATGAATTCGTAATGACAGAACTAATGAGCGATGACATTTCTTGAAATAGCGAAAATTTTTATTTTTACAGTGAATCTTCCGAGACTCTTTCAAAAGATGTCGATTTGTGGTGGCCAGCAGTGATCCTGATTAGATAATTTGACATATTTCGAAATGAAGCGACTATTCGGCGAAAAAATACGCGCGAAGTCAAAAAATCATTTTTATAAAGGCCTGAAGTTCACTAATCTGTGCGCTTCAAAGTTGAATGATTCTTTACAAAGTAATCACTATTTTTTTTTAATCGGTTGCTTTGATAGTAATGCTTGCCTCGTTGTAATATTCAGGCAAAATAAAATTGTGTAATCAATTGGCCAACTTATCTATTATACAATATTATCAATTTTGCTGTCTGGCACGGTAAGTACTGTCAATAAACTGTCGATTTTATTGACATAATCATCGATTTCATTAACGAAATATGTGATGAGCCGCTGAATCAAAAATGACAGTCTGTATGGCATTGTTAATCACCAACTATTCTGATATGATACATATTAATGAAAATGAATATTAAATTCGTCAAATATTCCGGAAAAATAATTATTTCATAATTCAAATTGTAATAGTACTACAAATTTTCTAAAACGTTATATTCAATGATTAATTTCATAATTATTAACATTTATGGAAACTAATAAAATATTCAAATACCTAATATTGAATCAATGATAATTATGAGATCATTTTGAAGTAGTGTTAGCAGCAGCTACAACTAAACTTGCTTATGGGCGTCTCAACCGATAACCTCGAAAAACACAACAACAAAAAACGAAAAGCATCGATAGATGTATGACGCAATGTTAGTTGCCTTCGGTCAATAATCTGAACATCTAAACTTGAAGAAATTGCAAAAATGGTTCATCTGATCAAGTTCGATGATGAACGTTATTACATAGATATTTTTGTTTACATTATCATTCCATATTTACCTTTGTTAACGGTCGTCACTATACCGTCTACTTTACTGATTTGCCTGCAGAAAAACAAAGAAGGTCTCTCATTTACTTTGTTTTCGTCTTGGCATACAGTTAAGTGACCAATAGTAACGACTTATACTTAAGATAAAGGCCTGATACTACTCACGCACAAAAATGCAGGCTACCGGTAGACCTTCAAAGTCAAAGCGGTTGTCAACGTGTTACGGCAGTACTGCGGGAATCCCATTTTAGACCTCTTCAATTCAGTACATAAACAGCTGCCGCCTACCGGTAAGAAAAGTGATGTGATTTTTTCTTTGTCCAATTGCCTGTAGTTATTATTAAAGACAGTTGAAAGAATCAATTTTGTGCAATCTTAGTGAAAAAATCTCCAAAAATGGATTCGGATTGGCTTTGGCTTTGTCGCAATCGTATAGTTCAGTGGAAAGATAGTTTCAAGTGCATCCCGTGTATCTATGAATTTGGAAAAGATGATGTCGAAGAAATGAAAATCCACGTTCGAAAAAGTCCTTTTCACGTTAAAAAGAAAATAACTAAAAATTTTAAAAATTCTCTATGTCAAGAGGCTACTCCTGACTTATTGGAAAAAATAGTAAAAAATAGTATATTTTTTAATCTTGATGGCAATCAGCTCGAATGCTACCTGTGTCAATGTACATTACCATGCTATTCTAATGTCTTAGACCATGTGAATGATCCAGATCACCTACAAAAAATGTGTCAAAATAAATCTTCTTTGAGTTCTCAAACTTATGTTTTTACAAATAATTTATATTGCAATAAATGTCGAATTCATTGTGAAACTCCCATGCTGGCTCTATTACATATTTTGGAACACTTTCCCAAAATAATTGCATATCCAACTACTGTTGATGTTATCAAAGTTTTAGATAGTCAAATATTATGTTCTCTTTGCAATATTAGCATTGCTTATGAAGAGTTAGAAGAGCACATAAAATCTGCACAACACGTTAAGAGAAATGAATTCTTAAAAGGTAAAAATGAAAAACCAAAGGAGGGCAAGATTTCTAAATCTGAAAAGAGAAAAATGCTTCGCAATCTTTACAAATATCTTAGATCATGGTACTGTAACAAATGTAAAAACACTATTCCAAGTGGGTCATGTCTTATTGACCATTTTTTTTGTCAAAAGCATGAATTGGCATCTGCAAAAAAGATACAATGCAGTGATCATTTGATAAATAGCAGCACTAACATTTTTCATATGTGTTACTTGTGTGGTGAATCATGTGGTTCTGACATTGAAAATTTGTTTTATCATTATATATCAAATAAACATAGAATAAAAATGGAAAATTTTGATATAATTTTCAAAGAAAAGTATCTGACTATGAAAGAATTGAATGATACAATATTTGTAGAGTGTTTATTATGTCTAATACAAATTAATGATATAGAATCCGTTATTAAGCATATAAATGAGGAACAACATAAACCATGTGACATTGTGGATGAAATACTAATTTCTCAAATAGAATCATATGAAACCCAATCTGAAGAAAAAATAATGAACAAAGAAATAGAAACTACTGAGGAGGAAACTGAAAAATTAGAGGAGTTTGAATCAGCATCAACAAGCAAAGAATCTGAAGACGATGAGCTTGAGGAGCTTCTAAACAATTTAAATGAACTTCAATTAAATAAAAAAAAATTAAACAGATTTGTTCCTGTACATAAAAGAGAATCAAAGTCATCTGAAAAAAAGATGAATAAAGTTTCAAAATTTGATCAAAACATCTTGAATAATGGTACACAGTATATAGACTTTTGCATTAAACAGGGTAAAAAAAATATATACAATATAAGTAGAAGCAAACTGGCTCATATAAACTTGAACATTAATTTCATAATTAAAATTAATGATAACCAGTTCTGTTTGCTCTGCAAAAATCAATTTCCCAGTGAATCATATGTTATAATGGAACATATTTTTGGTAAGGAACACATTGAAAATATGCAAAAACAGAATAGCAGTTCGATGAAAACAGAAAATGCATCCAACATATCTGATCATAATTTAACATTAATTGCTATACCTTATGTTTTAAAAATTACAAATGAATCTTTTCACTGCCATGCTTGCAAGAATGATATTGCAGAGCACAAGGTTTTTGAGCATTCTCTGACTCAGGATCATATGCTAAAATACCAGGATTTGCATAATAATGCTTGTGATACTTTTAAGAAAATCATGACTCTCTTGAAAGATACATGGTACTACACTCAATTTTTTACTTGTAAAGTTTGTAAAGTGGAATACCAAATGGAGATTGAATTTGTTGAACATTTAAAAAATAAAAAACATTGTAAAAAAGTAGAAAAATGCATTGCAAAAGGTGACATACTAGAGTTTCATATATGTTTTGCATGTGTCACATGCATTTATGGAGATATCAGTAAATATTATGATCATTGTGAAGATATTTTTCATAAACGATACCTAAAGAAGGGTGACTACGAGATTTCAAAAATGTTGCCTGTCTTAAAAGGTTTATTAAATGAAATAGAAGATAAAAAGAAAAAAATATTAATTGAATCAGATTCAATTATTTTAGAAAGCCCTAAAGAAAGAAGTTTATTAAAAGCTGTTGAAAAAGTTGTTGAAAGTGTTTATCCTACTGCTACGGCATATAAATTTGGTTCAAGATGTTCTTATACAGCTCTCTCCAATAGTGATTTAGATATATTTTTAGACTGTGATGATATGTATAACAAAAATTTCAATGCTGAATCATGTGAAAAATATTTATCATCAGTGAAAGAATGTTTTGAAAATCACAGAGATGAATGGTATATAGAAGAAGTATTGTATGATACAAGGGTTCCTATTATCAAACTACGGCATTATCCTACTAATTTTAAGTGTGATATTTCTTTTTCAAACGGTCTGGCTCATAGAAAATCTAAACTTGTTAGGTAAGCAATTCATATTGTTAATTAAATACACCTTTAGGCTTGTTATTTTTAATCATCTTGTGATTTACAGATATTACAATGATGCTTACGGAATTTGTAGGGAGCTTATTTTATACCTCAAAAAATGGGTGATTTTTTCACAATTATCAGGCACCGAAGGTATTTCAACTTTCACTGTATCATGGCTAGTCATTTTTTACTTACAATTCATAGGTGTATTTCCAAGTGTATATGAGTTAATAAAGAGTCAAACTCGTTCAATGATTATTGATGGTAACATATGTTCATATAATTTTTTAAAATGTCTATGAATTATTTTACTTGTAAAATTTGATAACTAACTAAATAACTAATTGCTTCAGGTTGGGAATGTGGATACAAAGAAGATTTTTGTGCCAAGCCTAATGAATTTAGTTTTGTTGAACATCTTGTTGGAATTTTTACCTTTTATGCCAAATTTGATTATCAGAAGTATGTTATTTGTCCATATTTGGGTTCAATAATAGAGAAAGAAAAGTTTGCTACTGGAGAATTACCTGTAGAGCTTACAGCTATTCTAAGCCAAAGAAAAAAAGAGGCTGTATCACTTTTCCGTTTTGATTCTCCAATGTGCATGCAGGATCCAACAGATCTTTCTGAAAATTCAACAAAAGCTCTTAGAAAACGTCAACTTAGATGTTTCAGAGAATATTGCTCATCAAGTGTTGAAATAATTATAACTGGACATCAAGATAAATGTTTATAGTGCTATTATTTTTAAAATACCAAGTCAAAAATTCATGATGTATTACCAAAATGCTGACGATATCACTTTTAGTGTTCAAAATGTTTATGAAAATTTAATTTAAATTTTTTGAAAAAAAAATGCAAGGTGCTATTTTTATTTCTAATTATTTACTGATTTGTCAAAATGTATGCTAATTTTATAAACATTTAAAAATAATTTATTATGAAAAACTAAATCTCGATAATCATTGAATTTGCTGAAAGTAGATCTTAAAATAGTAATGTGAGATGAATAAAAAGTTAAAGTAATAATAGTTATTTATGCAACAAGTGCCCAAAAGGCGTTTTTGTTGCCCAAAAAGCTGGGCACGTGTTGCATACAAAATTTTATGCAATAGTATGCGAAAAATACTTTCATTTTAAACGAGGTATTTTACCGCACACCAGTGTCCAAAATGAGGCATTTTACCGCACGCCAGTATCGAAATGAGGCATTTTACCGCACACCAGTGTCCAAAAACGCTTTTTGCGCACTAAAAAATGGGCGAAAAAAGGCATTTTTCGTCATACTATTGCATAAAAGTTTTGTATTTTACTGTATTTATTTTTGGTATGTAATAATTCGTTTGTAGAGATTATATCTAGCGTATAAATAACATTTTTTTATAATTAAGTGCAAATTACAAATAATAAACTCTGCAACAGTTCAAAAACAATTTTTTGACACTTGGCGCGGGATCAATTGACCAGTTTCAATAACTTCTTATCGGGTATGGATAAAATTAACTAAGTTTGATTACTCGTAGTCGGTAATGTTGTGTTTTTTCAGTACAAATGGTCGGCATTTTTTCGATAACTACGAAAAAGTTAAAAATTGTGTAGACTTTCGTGAATTCGACTAATTTCGCACTCACGGAGTCTATCGTCATTCGCCACAAAATCGATCAAACGTAAATTTTTTAATTTGAACTCTGCGCGCGCAGACTAAAGTACGCGCGACGAAAAATGATGCAACAATGACGTCTCGCTGCGCCATCGTCTGCTACGCCTGTGTGCACACGAGGGCACACCGGCTGCCCACCACGAGGTCTTTTAACTAGTAGTCTAGGCAATGATTCACAGTTGATTATGAGCGATCAGCGCCGTCGTTGCTTCTCAATTTCTCTCGTGTAAAAATAGAATATGACCAATTACCACGACGAGGTCGAAATCGAGGATTTGGAATACGACGGGGAGGACGACACGTACTATTACCCTTGTCCCTGTGGCGACTCTTTTCAAATTACCAAAGCCGAGCTGCTCGCCGGAGAGACGGACGCCACTTGTCCTTCTTGCTCGCTTGTCATTAAGATCATCTACGATCACGACAGTTTTGTAGCCGAACACGGTGAAGGCGTAGAGAAAAGCGAAGTCACAGCTAAAAAAATTACCCTTTAAGTGAGTATTTTTATTTTAAAAACAATTTTTCCATAAGCCATTGGGACAGTTATGAAATGATATGAGAAGGTGAATAGTATACAAGTTTGTATACAACTGTGCAGCTCTGGATTGCAAAGTTAGTTGACATTTCATTCAATTTACAGATGTAAGAATATTTAATTTTTAAATATAACTTCAAGTGCTACGAAAAAAGTGCATTGATACTTAGTTGTTAAAACACACATAAAACTTCAATTAACCTCAAAGTCAAGAGGTGCCAAGTTGTGTTGACCTTTATTCACTTTCATAGAATTCCATAATTGATTCTAAACTATTGTGTCTAATCTCAAGAGACAGATTATTTATTAACTTCTGTATTTGCAGATACAATGTCAGGACGCGGTAGAGGAAGAGGAAGAGGAGGAAGAGCTGGTGGCATTCAATTGCCAACCGATGGAGGTAAAAGTGAGCAGCCAACACAAATTTTTCAACCACCACCAGACTTTCCACAACTAGAAAGCAAACCAGTGCCTTATGAGATTACCCGTGATATGAAATACGAGTGTCAAATCCGCAAAGAGTTTGTAGACTACTTGGTTGGTTCAGAATACTATGTGAAACTTGATGTCAAAAATAATGACATAGAGAGGTATTGTGATCGCATTCAAGAGCCAGAGAAAAAATGGGAAAGCAAAGTCAACTGGAATTGGATGCCAAAGTATTTGCAGGATGACTTAAAGCTTTCGCTCAAGAGGCATAGAGTAAAAGAATTGAAAGTTAAGAAAGGAGTATCGCTCAAAAGGCCGGCCACATCTAAAAGCTCAACTAATAAACGTGCTAAAAATGAGGTTGACATTAATAATAAATTAGCTGAACTAGAGAAACAAGAAGAAACTGTTAAAAGTGATGAAGAAGATAAAGATGAAGAAGAGGAGCTTGAAGAATTGGAAGAACAAATAGCAGATGAAGAAATGGATGAAGGCACAGATTACATGAATAGTTACTTTGATAATGGCGAAAACTATGAAGAAGAGGATGATAATCTTGATGATGGAGCTATTTTTTAAAGTAAATTGTGAGATGGTAATTTGTACATAAATGGTGTTAACAAAAACTCTCTTTTTAAAAATAAGGAAAACTATGAATAAAATGTAAATACAATTTCGAAAAACAACTTTTCTTATTTTCGTTTACCCACACTGATATTGAGGATATGGTATGTACAAAAAAAACAATTCAAAATTCAAAATTGATCGCAAAGCCGATATTCTGAAAGCATCGGCATGTTTTATTACGAGTATTTAAATTTCTATAATAATATGATATATGTATTAATGTAATATAATTAGCCATAATAATCTTCAGTGATGTAATAAGATTATAAGTATATAAATAATCATCTGCCAAGGTTCTCTAAAGAGTAAAGGGGGGTGGGGAAAGAAGGACTGGCAAAGAGGAGAATACAAACGAACACAAGATAGTCATAGTCACATAATTGGAAAATCGTAAGTCCAATAGCATTATTACATTGACTGAATTTTTTAGCTTCTTTCATTGTCACTCAAATTTGATGCAGATCGATTCAGGCAGGCTTACATTATAGTAACGACCGACGCACGGAAAATATCCCCACTCGGACGCTTCTGAATAATGAGTGCATGCGGTTTTTTTTCATATTGAATATAATATATAATTATGCGTGTAAGTGGATGTACAGATAAGTTAATAGAATGGTAAAAAGCTATATGTCCACAACGAAGTTGCGCATATCGAATCATACTTTTTTTTCGTTGTTACCTGACATCTAAAATGAGATTGGCCTGGCTTTGCACCATATAAAATCAAGTACGGCCCTTTTTTATTTTTTTTTCAAGTTTACTATAATACTGTAAATCAATGTACGTATACGTTAACAACTAATCAACGGTACGGCACAATTAAATTTTTGTGTCTTTGATTAAATGAGAAATCAAGAATAACGCGTTTTTAGTTATACAGTTGATGTCGAACAAACCAAATTTACATTTATAAATGATTAAATTTCAATATAACTTATGTGCAGATAAAATTGGCCGTTGATCAATTGTAACAATATAAATTATTACAATAATTTGATAAACTTTGCGAATCTTCATACGCGCTTACATCTCATAGTACAATAAATTTTTGTTTCCATTTCTTTTTCTTCTTCATGTAAGAATAACACATTATCGTTTTAGTGGAAAAAATGTAACTGTCTGGGGGCAGATATATATATTAATATATAATATATATTTATATTTAAGTTTAATTCCTCTGAAATAGATTTTTAATCTCATCTCAAATCTCTCCCATAAATTCATCATAATTGTGTATGCGATAACGACACGCGCGCAAAACGTTCCATTCACTCGACATTTAAATATATTGTTTTGACGCATTTGCTTACAAAAATTCTCACTGTTACTCTCAATTCTCGACTCACCCTACATCACGATACCTTCGAGCGCTCGCCGATTCGAGAGATGATAATTCGCACCCCTTACAATCGGCGAGCTCATAAGCTTCATATTATACGTTTATATCAATGGAAAAAATTGCGAGTCTCGAGATGATCATCACATAATATGGTTGTTATAACGATCTGCTTGTCTCCTACTTATACAAACAGATACTTTCCACGGTAAAAAAATGGCAATGTGCGAAGAAATATTTCTTTCTCTTTCTTTTAACTAACGATAATTTGACTAGTTTTATTAACGCGCTGCACCGAGAACGCGTTACCCTGTTTGATATACGGAACGCACGCAGTCAATCAAAGAGCGTGTACGACACGACACACGAAAAAGCTCGCTAAAAAATTTTGAAAAATTGATCCTGAATACGTAGAGGTGTATAGGTATGCATCGTACATAATGGCTTTTTGTGTGTGGGTGTGTGTATAAAAGCTCGCGGCGTCGCTGGTCACACACAATTACTCTTGACGTCGCGTCGCGCGCGATAGTAGCATTATAGTATAAATATAAGTGTGTGTATGTGTACGATATACTGCAAAAGAGCGTGTCGGGATATCGATCGTGTTACAGGCGCCTCGACGGAGATGGCAATGTACTACATCGTAAACTCTAGTAGTGTATCATGTATGTACATGTATAGAGGTAGACTTATATACTCTATTATAATTCGTGTCTATTGTGTGTTCTCTCCGCACCGTCTTCGAATATAATATAAGTGCGAGTTGCCGCGCTGCACTGCACTGCGGTCCGTGCAAGTCTGCGTGCGTTCGTGTATACAATGTCTTGCGATACATACTTTTTATAACAAAAAAAAGCAGCCGCGGCATCGGTAGTACTCTAAATACTATATAATATAGCAGCTACATATGTATATAAGCGGGCAGCGTCCGTGACAAAATTCTTTTCGCGTATCACAAAGTCACGCGCGCACTCGATTCTTGGCTCGCGCGCCCCTCGCACACACCTACATATATCATTTATAATATTTCACGTGTGTGTGTATGTACTTTTCTTCTGTATTTAGGTAAAAAAAACGTATTTACACTGTATATACTCGTTTGATGCGTGTTGTATCGTATTATCATTATGTTTGGTACGGCGGCTACGTCGCATTTTTATAAATAACTAGCCTAATTTAAAAATCCATTTTACCTACATTCGCTATTACATTATACAACGCATTTTTTTTACTTTTTGGTGTGTCTGACGCGGCGCGCGCGCATATATAATCACAAAAAAGAGATTCGTGCTTATTAAAGTCTCTGCATTGTAAGGTCGAACGCCAAACGAACGATGGTGTGAACGATAGGATACCCGTCGCAAGCTCGCAATAAAAAGAAACAATTTTTCGACACATACTTGCGCAATATGCATGATGCATTGGAGGAGATCGAAGTTTATACAACAATAATAAATCGCTACGTTATGATTTTCGTGTGTGTGTGTGCTCGAGAGTCGATCACTTTTTTTTTCTTCATCTGCGAGAAAACGCCTTCCATACATATAAGCGTATCGTACGTATATATAATAGTCGTCGAGCTTGTTCATGTGAATCGATCGACGGGCGCGCTTTTGTTTCGCTCTCCATTCGGTAAATCGATAATATATTATTATTCGCAATCACAGTCGCGCGGACTAACACAGCTTCGCGCCGGGTTACACGCACAAATTCATTCGCGCACGCTTACACACACTCGCACACTAACTATATAATTTTTTTTTTTATTCATTATGTATATTAATTAGGCGATGAGTCGAGGTGCAAAGGCAGTGTGCAATCGATGCAGCTCGCGATCATATACACCTGCGACTCGCATTATTATTATTATTATTATTTTTATTTATTTCATTTTTTTTTTGTTCGTGATTCATCGTTTACGATTATCATCGTTAAATATTCATTCGTCGTTTTTATTCCATTTGGCAATTAGCTTTAAACGACGCAGAGCTGCCCTTCTCTTTCTCTCTCATACTCGAAAGCGCGCAAGTAGTAGTAGTAGTAAGCTCACGACGGAAAGCTTTTTCTCTCTTCTTCATCAATTGACAAATGCACTGCGCGGCTGCTACTTTATAAGTAGGCCAATATACTTTTAATCATATATATCGTTTCAATATACATGTAACGTATAAGAGTTCGCCAAGCTTACTCTTTGAGGATACACAATATTGTTTATATACGACACAATTTCCAAGTGCCTGCGCTTGTTTTCTTTCTCTATCACACACTTTCACTCTCTCTCTCTCTCTCCCTCTCGCTCTCTTTCTCTTAATCTCTTCTCGCCGTTATATAATAATAAGTCTAATTAAATCGCTCGCGCCTCGCTGCATGTGTGTCAAGCTCTTCGCGCGGCGTCGAAATTTATGCTCGCGTTTATAATATATAGCACCGCGCACCGGAGCGCGCAATAATGCAATGCATGCCACGTATTAAAGTACATATAGCCACTGTACACGGGGACACACATACACACGTTCGCGCGCATGCTATATAATGCACATGCGTTTATGCACGTATACACGCGCGCGCTTTTCTCGCTCTTTCGCTCTCGGGCGCAGCGCAGCAGAGGCATTCGTAAGTATGTACCCCTTGTGTGTGTGTATCGCGACGTATTTATTCATGTTTCAGCATAGCTGTAGCGCATGCACGCGCATACTTGAGAGAAGTGCGGAGAAAAATTTACACAAAACGATTTTCGACTTTTTTCGGTATGACAAATGGACAAATATTATGGCTGAGAGTTTCTTTTTTTTGTTGTTGTAATATCTGGAAAGCTATAAGAAATACAATTTTTTTGTTTTTTTTTTTTTTATAATTGTGTATTTGGACGGGCAGTGTTGACTCGCGCACGGGGCCAACAACAACGAGTTACGTATTCTTTTCGTACGTACCATCGCACACACGCCTGCGTCCGCGCGAGAAGAGAATTATCGAGAACAAAGAGCTCACCGTTTAATAAAGTTGCGTTTTATATTAATTATGTCGTAGTAGCAGCTTCGAGAAGATCGAAGAACAATTCGAGCGTACGCATTCTAATTCTGCGTACGATGCACTACTACGCGGCCTTGGTTGGCGTTGCGGTGGCGACGACGGCGACGGCCACAGCGGCGGCGATGGCTACTCGAGGACTATTACTTTTGCTGCGAGTCGGTGTCGGCTGCTGTTTATTTACTGTTGGGGCGGCTGCTGCTGCTGATCGTCGGGACTGCTCTTGCCCCAGAACTTGTCGAAACGATTGCGCGCCTTTTCCAGCAGGTCGCTGGCGTGCTGCTGCGGCTCCTGGATCGGCTGGACCACAGAGTTCGAGTTAATTATATGGGAGCTTTTTCTGAAAGCTCTCAAATGATTTATATTATACCTCGTCTTTGCTGGCCATCGGGCTTCCGGCCGCCGAGTCGTCCTTGTGCAGTCCGTTGCTGGTCGCGCCGAAGCTCGGCAGGGACATGCTCTCGCTGTCGGGCGACTTGTAGCCGCTGCCCTGCTGATGCAGTCTGTGCTGAAGGCGCCCGGTTAGCTCCGGCGGCGCCGACTGTGGACCCCAGCTTCGGGCCTCGCTGTGCGCTCTCGTCAGCGGCTCTCCTACACGTACATAATGATGATTAAGCGAATCTCAAACATTATACGATGTCGATGTATACTTACCCTCGAGTACGTTTTGAGTGACAGTGAAGGTCTTGCCCGTGTCGAGCGGCACGGTCCAGTTGACCGGCTCGGGCGAGCGCATGATCATCTGCTCGGGCGACTTGACGCGCGTCGGCTCGGGTGGGCTTTTTACCAGCGGCTGGCCGTTTTCCATCCAGGGTGGCTGTTCTGGGGGTTGCTGTGGCTGCTGCTGCTGATCTTGGCCGTTGATTGCCGGCTCCGCGGTCACTGGAACGAGACAACGAGGCTTACTCGCGAGATGCTTGCGCGAGTTCCGGATCCAAGTTTGGCGCAGGGCTGCGCAGGCTGCGGCGAGCGAGACCCCCGCGACGACGACGCAATTCTTCTCCTTTATTATATGTTTCCGACGACGGTTCAAAGAGTTGTTGCGATTGGAGAATCGTCGTCGCGCGAGTCTCGCGTCGAGCGCGCACAAGCCCCACGAGAGTGACCCGGCTGTCGCACGCTGACACAGACACGCGGCTCATTTGTATGTATTTTTATGTTATATAGTTAAATCGGTTTATGACACGTAAAATCGAGTATATTTTTTTCATTTCATACTATTGTGATGACAAACACTATTATCTAATAATGGTGCAGAATTTAAGGAGACAACGAGTTAGCTGTCGGAGAAAAAGTAGGTAATGATAATAAGTAATAGAAGCAAAGCGTGCAGCAATGCTACTCGATCACTGGGATTAAATTCAACCACAGACCAAGCGGCAATCAGGCGCACACACATAATAATAATAATATCATAATAACAAGCAAATTGGATATTCGTACAATATAATGTAATGTAATAATATAAAGCAGAGATGCGGATTCGTGCATGATTAATAGCCTTTAACGATTATCTATTCGCGCGAAGTGGGATTTAAATGCATCTATATACGGCTGCGGCAAGACTATATGAATAGTCCAATCAATTAACGGATGTATTGCGCAATCAAACGAGGATTATTATTATTATTGCAGAGTGGCGGCGGCAGGCAGATGCGACAGAGTACGCTCGCGGGTGCATGCTACTTACTATTGCTGCTGCTGCTGCTGGGTCTGCCGCTGCTGCTGACGATCTTCCGCGGTGACTGCTGCTTCGAGTTCGGCGACGGCTTGTTACTGACCGAGTTCGCGGCTGCGTTGCCGCTGCGTTTGTTGCAGCTCGACGGGCTTACGTTCGCGGCGTTCTCGCTATTACGAAGCAGAGCCGAGGCCGGAGACGTCAACGAAGGCGGCGATGGCTTGTGATGATGATGATGATGATGAGCGTGATGAGCGTGAGTTGATGCAGTAGCAGAATGATGATGATGAGTGGCAGGGCGGTGAGGAGGGGCATTGGTCACGAGGGAAGCTAGAACATGAATGTTGAAAACAGAAGTGGCTCGATTTTGTGGTCAATCTCTACTTGCGCGTCGATGGGACATCGCGGACGCGACGGCGTGTGCTTTTGGTAAAAAAATATGAGCTTTTTAATACGCTCACAATGTACAGCTGCTACAATATTTTTAACATAATAATACACAATCGCGGGATGATGATGATGATGATGATGTACTTCAATTGTATACAAGTGCGATTATCTCTCTCAGTGCGGATCCGTTTACTCTCATTTGTTTTTTTTTTTTTTGTTTTTTTTTGTTTAACGTACGTTTCTTATTATTACATCGGATCGAGGGCCTCGTCATCGTCACCCTCGCCACGGGACCCGCCGTGCTCCTCGCTCGAGACGCCGACCTCGTCGCTGTCGCCACGCTACTCGAGCTTCTTCTCGGTCTTCTCGTTGTTGACGATCCGTCATCGATTCGTACGATCTTCGTGCGGCCTGCGGTTTCTATACAGCAGGTTCCATTTACTTGTTGTCTTTTTTTGCATTTTAGTGTACATCAAAATGTCATCGCGATGTCTCGTCGATATGCTTTTTATGCGTCTCTATACATGATCATATACTTACGAGGTCCAAATTTGAGCGAGAGAGGTGTACTAAGATTCAACTGACTTTACTACTTAAGATATTAATGCTTTGAAATGATATGCATCTTGAAGTATGTGTACTATGTCTTAAGAAGTAATTGTTTAAAATAATTTTAAAAGATGCATGTCCAGCAACTGGTCGTAATTGAGTATACACCGTCGTCCTCGGCACAGAAAGGTATCGCTTTAAATTTAGAATCTGTAAGAGTACCTTAATCCATATCTTATTAACATAGAACAGAGGTACTCTTTTGCCTCTGAATTTGAAGCGACACCTTTTTCTGCGCTAATGGCAACGATACCAGGCTAAACTAATAGTAAGTAAATATAGAACTCAACGTACGTGAATATAAAGTCAGAAATATATAGTAAAGAATCATAATACTAACTAGATAGATAAAAGTCACAATGAGTTTTGGTCAGCTAGTTTCTTGGCAGGCTACGGTTTCTACTACTGTGTCTTATCAACAGCTATTTTGCATATCGAACGATCATGATATAATAAAATGTAACTATTGTATAGGCGGCAAATATATGCTTATATTGTAAGAGGAGAATAAAAAAGAAACTAAGTAAGATAAAAGTAATAGTAATAGTAAAGTACTGCGCGACAAGCTGCATTTCGATACAACGATTCAACATGGGTACCAGCTGATACGTTTCATTTTAAAGGCACAGAAAAGTATTCGGCAGAGTTTCAAGGCTCGACATTCGGCGCTTGAATAGCACACATATAATTCTGACACAATGTCAATTCCAACAGTACATTCAAAGACTCTGTCGTTACGAGCGCCTCATGCAGCTTATATCAGGCGTGTCGATAAATGCATCGTGAGTTGATTAAAAAAAAATTTTTATTCGAGCTAACTTGATCCCGCTTGTATAGAATGGCGATGCATTTATCGCTTGTTTTAATGAGCAAATGGATAATCTTCAATTACGTACACATTGCCAATACAAGAAAACGACTCAAAAAAAAAGAGTTTAGCGCGGCCAATCGGCGTCGGATTACAGTGGCTCAATTAAACGAGAGGGGGGGCGGCGGCGGCGGCGAGGATTTGGATCAGCAATGTTTTTTTCATCGAACTTACTCGGTCGTGGCTGTCGCTCGGCGGTCTTCTCCCCGTCGACTTTGTTGGCCTGGCTGCAGGAGACGGGCCGGCGTTTGGGCGAGCGGCCCTCCTTCAGCGCGGCCGGACCCACGCTCTGCGAGCGAGCCGCCCGCGGACTGCTCTTGGGGCTGGGTCTCGAGCGAGCCGACTGCGGCGGCTCTTGGCCACCACCTTGTTGACCCACGGGCGTCTCGTCTCGTCTTCTCGGCGTCACGGGCTCCAGCTTCTCTCTCGTCGGAGAGGGAAGGAGTGCCCCGTCACCTGATGAAAAGCACAAGATCGTTACATAATACACGTATGAGAAAACGAGAGCCAACACGTGTCTCACCTAGCGTAACCCCGGTGGTGCGATCGAGATGATGCCTGAAGAGAAAGTCTCTGCGAGCCCGTGCCAGCGCCCGATCGTTGTCCGGCCCGAAGTCCTCGGGCTGAAAGACGGGCCTGGCCTGCTCGTTGCTGGGCCTGCCCGCCGCGGGCACCGCCACCTTCCTCGTGTTCTCCTTCTCCTTCTGCTCTTTACTGCTCGGCGATTGATGGCGCGCGAGCGACAGGGCCTCGAGGGCCTGGCTGTTGCTCACGTGACGCCACAGGCCCGCGTTCTCGTCCTCGCCCGAGCCGGTCCAGTCCCGGTGCTTGTACTCCTCGGCCAGCCGCTTGAGCTCGCGACGAAGTTCGACGACTTGGGCGGCGGAGAAGGGTCGCTGCTGTTGGCTGCCGTCCGGATCGACGAGTCTCACGGCTCGACCGGCTCCCGTGGTACGTTTGCGATAATTCACCGCTGGTGGTGCTTGATCGGGCTCGTCGCGCTCCTCGACGACGTTGCTCAATAGATGCTGAGGTGGCTGCTGCTTCCTGCCGACCAGCGGCTCGAGCTCCGACGACGATATCTGATGCGACTGCTGTTGTGCTAGGACCGCCGGCTGACCGGTAATTTGCTGCTGCTGCTGCTGTTTATTTATTTCCTGCTGGCCTCGCTTCTTGTGCACCGGAGCGATCGGGGCGGCGCCACCCGGACCACCACCACCGCCGAAGAGGGAACCCTGCCTCAGCACACCCATACTGAGGGATTTACGCGGCGGATGCTGACCGGCCTCGTTGACCTCGCCGTTCGTCAGGGCCTGCTGCTGCTTGCGCGGCCAGGCGAACTGTAGCCGATACTCGGTGCTGATCTTTGTGATGGCTTTGCTCAGCTGCGACGTCGGCAGTACCTTGGCTACCTCCTGTCGAAATGAGACCAAAAAAAAATGAATGAATGAATGAATGAAAACAGATGAGTAGATAAAAAGATGACGTCGTATATAAGGGGGAGGAGACACGTACCCGCACTTTGTCAGCGACGACATTGGAGTCGAGGCAATCGACGCCGGCCGCGTCGGCCGCCGGTATGAACTCGTGGGTACGATAGGCCAGCTCCGGGTACTTTTTTCTTCTCGGCAGCGGTGGCTCCATGCTCGGGCCTGGCGTTGAAAAAACAACAAAAAGGAATCGTTCGTTTTATACACGATTGCGTAACGATAAAAACAAAACAAAAAAAAAACTGATTGCGTATATATGGAAACTGCCAGATATATAATGGAGATATATATAGAGCAAAGCCTGCAGCGGAGCTTGCACATGCAGAGATATATCACAGCGGCAGCGGCATCAGCGTTTTATATAACTTAAACTTACAAAACTATGTAGGGGAGTGGAAACAAGTGGTCTTGAGAGCTCAGCGAGTCATCTGCGAGCCGCACTCGGCTGTATAACAATTGTTACAAGTCGAGCAGCCCCCCGCGCTTTTATGTCTATACTTATATATGATGCTTATAATACTTATAGGCCAGTGCCCCGTACGGTAGTAGTGTTGTTGCCGCGCGAAAGAGCGAATTATAGTAGTAAAGTAGGTACATAATACACAAATGAGCAATAGAGTCTACTTCTAACAATTGAAACAATTAAGTTCTCGGCAGCAACTTTTCGAATGCATACATATACGTATATACGTACCTTGAACACACGATTCAGAGATCGGAGCTTTTTTGCATTTTACTCTCTTTACAGATATACAACTGCTACATCAACTTTCTACTTATGGTTAAAGCTGCTTTGTACGTGCGTGCGTGAGAAGAAAATCTCGATACTGCTACAAAACTAAGAAGGATCTCGTGCAACGATCCCATTATATACGGAACGAAAAAATAACTATTTCAGCTGCGTTCGGCAGATCGTTATAAACGCGTCGAGCGAAATGCGTTTCAATATTATACGTGCGAGAGAGGGTCAGGATCGAGTCAGCACTCGTACGTATACTTTTGTGTCCATGTAGTATAATACGGATACGTAAAAAAAAAAAGAAAGTAAATATAATAAGCCTCGTATGAGGTAGTCGCTCCGAGTTTGCGTGTCTGCGAGGCGTTGCAGCAACGCAGCATACTATATACACTGTACAGCAGAGTCGAGAAAAACACGATCGTGTACATCACACACGAGTATAGTAGCATACATATAGGGTCAGTATAACGCGGCGCGACTGCAGCAGCAGCAGCAGCAGCAGCGAGGCCGAATCATGATGTACGTAATGTCTTTTCTCGCATGCGGGTTAATTGCTGTTACACGCACGCACACAATCACAATCGTATGTATAACATTCATTCGCATGCGCTACAACAACGAGAGCCAAATATAGATCTCTGCACTTATTGGACTCTGGAGCAGCAGAGCAGAGCAGAGCAGAGCAGAGCAGAGCAGAGCAGAGCAGAGCAGAGCAGAGCAGAGCAGAGCAGAGCAGAGCAGAGCAGAGCAGAGCAGAGAGAGAATATTTGATTTTGAAAAACGGCGCTATCATCGTCTCGTCGCGAGCACGCGACGCATTGATCCATCGGCATCTCGCGCGAGAACGAAAGTAGTATTATGTATTATAAAGAGAAGAAAAAAAGGGGGGACAGAGCGAGCAAAGAAAAGGGCGCAGGCTAGTTTTTTGTTGTTGCTTTTTTCGATGCATTTCGAGCAAGTAACTCACTACTACTACTACTATGGGGATCAGCTCTTTTGTACGAAGCTTACCTTCGCCGGTGCCAGCTACATCATCCTCGGAAGGCTTGATGACCGGCGCCGCGGCGACCAACTTGGCCTCCTGCTCTTTAGCTGAAAACAAAATTTCATTTCTCGGTTTTTTTTTTTTTTTTGGTTTTCTCTCTCGCGTCCACAGGCTATGAGTAAATTGTGTGTGTGTGTGTGTGCTAAAATCTAGGATATATATTGCTCAATTAATTTTTTTTTTTTTAGTTTCTAAGATACATCATCGATTTCGCTCTTCTGACCTTGGACAGGGGGAGGAAAGCGGGGGAGAGGGGTAGTACCTCGACGAGTGCGTGTTATATCTCCTCGAGTCGGAGCGGAGCGCGAAATTTCTGAACTGGTGATCGCCAGAGCTAGCTAGCTAGAGCTGCTCGAGAAAGAGAGAGAGAGAGAGAGAGAGAGAGTCAAAGTCAGTCACGACCTACATGAAGTTTATTATATCATCGATCTATATATACTCGTATTATATACCGACAGCTCGTCGTCTTCGAAAAGCTTGAACTTGGACACGACGATATATAAATATCCATTCCTCGGAGTCTCAGCTCGCACCGATCGATCTCTGCTGTGCACCACGCGCGAATGTTATTTTAGTGATTTTTGGCCTTTTTTCGCATCTTCAACGCGATATACACAAGGGTCGAGCTTCGGAATACATAACGTTTAGAGTTTAGTGGAAAAAAAATTTTTTTATACCGCAGCGAGCTTTCAGGAAATTATGCGCCGCCGAGAGAGAGAGAGAGGAACGCTTACAAAGTTATAGTATATAAGATACTTATGCTCGGCCGTCGACGACGCCGCGGCTAATGTGTCCCTTAATTTAATGTCGTATATAGCTTACACAGCATAATGTGAGGTAGAGCTTGGCGGCGACGATATAAGCTTTCGTACTCTCTCTCTCTCTCTCTCTTTCTCTCTGTGTAAAATGTAGATCGAGCGCCGCATTCGGCGGCCGGGGGGGGCTTACTATTACAGGTATATACTACGTAGGTACTATGAGAGGCAGAGTCTCACAAACGAGATCCTCGTTATCGTATATAGCGTACAACTGCATTTACATAACTCTATACGTATTTTAGATATGTACATTCTATAATAAAAGGACTTGGCATCTGGCATAATACTCGACTTTCTTTGTATAAAAAAAAAAAAAAAAGTAAAAATGCTGAGATTGTATACAGTTATCATATATGTACAGGAAAAAATATAGGGCAAATATTTATATTACAATAATAATGAGATGTAGCGCATAAAAAAGTAAGTGTATCCGCTCTGCTGCTGCACTTACGATTCTGTTGCTGCTGCTGGTGCTGTTGTTGTTGTTGGGGCGCTCGGCGCACCACCGCCTGCTGCGAGTTGTGATCCTGCTGGCCCGAGCCGCCCGTGTACTCGTGCCAGGTGTAGGTGCTCCGGTACTCCGAGTGGAGCTGCAACGACACAAAATCGGGGGGGAACATACATCATCATCGAAATGTGCATCAACGGCAGCATATCATATGATATATCATCGTATATATACGCGCCTTGTCACACGTAGCGTTAATTAATTTGTGATGGATCGTGTGCGACAAGGCCAACACCACCCAAGCACACACACACACACACACACACACATATTATAGCGGCTAGATCGACACGAGTATATAGAGCATCGAACGGGCTTCACTCAGAAGTCAGTCTCTCTCTTCTGTCCGCGAGAGAGAGAGAGAGTGAGTGATGTGGCGGTAATAGTTAGATCTAGGTGTGTGTGTGTGTGCGTGCGTGCGACTGTCCTATATCATTATCATGTATGTATACGTAGCGCTAATGCGTTTCGAGGAATCGCTTCCGCCTCGCCGCCGCCGGCCTTATGCGCGTCAACGCAGCTCGACGATAGTCATCGCGCGCGCCTCCAGTAGTACGAGTCAACGTACCGGTGCGTATGTATATGCATGTAAAGTACGTACGTGTGTGTGCGTGTGTGTGTGGGGGGAGTTTTATAAGGCGATATCGCGCTATATACAGACTCTATGTATCCTAGCCCGAGCGCACACGGGGGTAGCATGAGAGAGACGCGCGCGACACGCAATATATAAAGTAAGGATAGAGCTAGAGAGAGAGAGAGAGAGAGAGAGACGGCGCGCCGCTGCAACGAGAACGAGGACTTGCAGCAGCAGAGGCATTATAAGCATGATGCATGTATACAGCTATATATGTATAGACAAGCAGCAGCAGCAGAGGGGAGGCCAGCCAGCCAGAGCCGAGTGGCGCAATGCCGCAATATAGCCGAGCAGCCCCCGACTGAAAACGAGAGAGAGAAAGAGAGAGAAACGGAGAAACTGCAAGTCGATTCGAATATATAGAGGTATTATAGGATCTCTATCTCTATCTCTCCACGCGCCGCTGCATTATCCGATTGATTCTCTCTCTATCTCGAGATACTATATCCGTGCTGTTTGAGCGATGCGCGTGAATAGCGAAGATGACAGTCGTCGACTCGACTCGACGTCGATATTGTCTTTAAAAAAAGAAAATAAAAAAAAAAAAAAAAGCTCGACGGAGCTGTACACACAGGACGATCGATCGACGAGGACTCGGTCTCGCTACTCCCTCTCTTCATAAAAAAGAAGGCAGCGCGGAGTTCTGTTGCGGCACACACGTAAAAATGACCCGAGCTCCGCGAGCGAGACTCGATCGACGTTGGAGTAGTGTGACCAGCAGCACGGCTAGACACCGTGGTCGACTTGACCTTGTCACACACACACACACACACACACACACACACGACGGCGATACGAGGCGGCTGCTCCCGGTCGGCGCTCGCGATTTTGTCTTTCTCTCACCTTGTCGATGGGCATCGAAGGACAGGCGCGACATAGGTTCCAAAACGAGCCGATCATCCTTGCTCGCTGTGTGTGACCGAGATGACTTATACTGGTGCCGCTGATTAAATTGCTGCTGTCTGTATATTTCGATCGAGCGTCTCGTTAGCACAAAGCAACCTCGTCGACTCTTGTTACTACTGTATAACCATGTCGTCGTCGTCGTCGTCGCCGCCGCCCCCGCGTACACACGAACTTTGACGATGTTTTCAATCGACGCGTAATTTTTTTGACGTTATTTATATGAATTTGCACAAGTAGGACTGAATTTTTGATATATTCTTTTTTTATTACTTTCCCACGAATTATATTTGTAAGAGTCCTCCAGGCCGCCGCTCGATGTGCGGGCCCAGCCTAGACTGTCGTCGTGTCGCCGCTGCGAGGGCAGGAGCGTCGTCGTCGTCAGCAGCAGCAGCAGCAGCAGTCAGTCAAGTCAGCAGCAGCAACACACGAGCAACGCAGCACAGTGTGCAGCAGCGGCGCAGCTTCGAGGGAGCGCAGGCGCCGCGCGCGGACATAGCCGCTCAATACCCTCACCCTGCGTGTATACGTAGTAGTAGTACACATAGTCAATCGCCGAGCCCGATAATATAGGGGTTGTGCGTTGCACCCCCTCGTAGTCGTGTGCATAGGTAACGGTATTACCGACGCGGTACAGACTTAGATAAGCGCGCCGATGATTCGAATCGCGCCAACGCGAGGAAAGAATGCGAATCGACTCGTTGACCTGCTTTTATATGTACGCGATCGCCCCTGCGGCGGTGGCGGCTGATCCTGCGAAGCCAAGCAGTTGGCGCGCGGACAATAAAAAAGCTCTCACCTCGGCGGGACACGTATATGCGTAGTTACTATATATAGAACGACGAATATAATATATACTCGTGTATACGTTCTAAGACTTCTTTGTTCCGCAGCGCGGAATATAAGACAAGAAGCTTTTATAATCGATCGCATAGCGTATGTGCACTCACGAGATTGCTGCTGTACTGTAGGTGCTTGGACGCTTGGGCCAACAGCTGCTGTTGTCGCTGCCTCGTCGGGCGTCTTCTCCTCGACGACGGCTGATGAAAGCTCGCCTGCGGCGTCGCGCACTTTGGACTCGTCAGCGGATGATTGGCCGTCTTGTTGGCCGGCATGGCTCGAGCGAACAGCGCGGATGCTGTTTACCGGCCAATGTTTTCGGTTCGAATGCGAAAGGAAAACGCGTGTGTATCGGAACACTGTATATACTGACAGCTGCACAGCCGTTGCGTAGGCGCCTCCTGCCCCCGAGAGACTGACTGTCAGTCAGTTTCGTAAGTAAGCAGAGAGCTATGTAAGAGTCTAGCTTGACATAAGAGAGAGACGCGCGCGCGCACGCGACCACCTTTCGGATTGCGCGTGGCACATGCGCCCACCTCCTCTCCTCCCCCGCGCTGACGATGACTCGGTAACTGCTGCTGCTAAGCTCTAGGCTATAGGCTAAAAATCTTTCGTATTTGCCGCCACGCACAACGAGAGCGCGATATCCTAACCATCCTTCTGCACGAGCGAGAATTGCCGATCTCGGTTGCGAGATAACACATAAATAGACGAGCCCGTGTTTTGTCGCGTAATGCTTCATTATATATGCTCGATACGTCGTATCGTTTGGGCGAATTTCTGAATTGTATGTACAGTCGTCGAGTGTCGCGTATTTTTATACCTTTGGAGGAGCCAATGCAGTAGCCGATACAAGCCAGTTGGGTGCCATTGGATTTTCGAGTTGTCGTAGAACGATCGACTTCCGTGACTGCTGTGAAATTCATCGACGTACGTTCCGATGCAAAGTATCCTGCGAAAATTCAAGTGCATTTAGTCCGATGAATGTTGTGTATAAGACCCCAAGACGATTTTATCGATCATTTATGCTCACGACTATAGAATTGCAAGTTAAAATTAAACGTTAAAGGCGCTCTCGGAGTAGAGGCACGACTGAATTCGAAGAGAGCTCGAGAGCTTGGTAAATTTTTGCATTTTTATTGCATCGTAATCGATGTACAGGCAATAAGGCTGAACTGTGGGCAGTTTCTGAATTCACATAAGGGTTATCGATTGACGTTAATTATTGTTCGCCACTATAAAAACTTATGATTTATTCAATCGGTTTTCAAAATGCAAAATCCTGTAAAAAATCAGAAAACTAAAACTATTTAATGAATTCCCTTGAAATAATCGCTTCGTAAGAGCGGATAGATCGACGTTATTCATTGTATTCGATGTAATGGAAGTTGATCATTAACTAACAATAACGCGACGCCCATTTTACAAGACTGCAATTGCTTTCAAGGACGATCGGGGGTTTCTTTTGCTCAAGGCTAAGGTTTTATATAAATAAAAAATTTACGATGCGTCTCGTAAACCGACCAAAAATAGAATCCGACTTGCTTGCAATACTAACTCTATGAAGAGGCTGTATCGCTCAATTAATCATGAACTCGATAATACTATCAAAATATTTGTGACTTATATTTTGTCATCAAGTGCTAATTACGATGCTCGAAATTCCGTAGTATTTCCGAAAGTATCATATCGATACGAATTCATCGATAAGTTCAGATCGCTCGTAAAATGTGAAATTACGTTTCTGAAATGTCATCATTTCAATATTGCTTTTGATTTTTCGACACCTACATGATTATATTAGCTCAGGTGAATGGATTTTGCAGATCATAATCTTCGATTTTACGGTTCATAAATTTATAAAATAAGATACTTACGAAAATACGCTGCAATTTCAGAAGTACTTTTTTACGTTGTCAAGAAGACGTGACATGTGTTTTAACGAACGGCGAAAAAAAAATACTAGAAAAACATTTCATGTATCGTGCTCTGAAAGAAGACAAAAAGAAGACGATTCATTTATCATGCTAATTACAAAATGAGTTGTTTCATTCAAGCGAAGCCGGAAAGATCGATAACGTTTTGTAAATCGAAGCAATCATGACAGTTTGAACGAATTTCGGTTGTAAGCTCGGTTTTTAACGGTTAAAAAAAGCGATACGACGCTGATAACGATTCACGCGCGCGCGAGTCTATTTTTATTTTAAACGATGTATACATATATAAGTCAAGCACATGTGGGTTTACCTCAAAATGAACGTTGTGTGTCGTTATGTGTGTATGCCCACTGCCACAGTAGTCGTTAGTCACGAGCTGATCAACACGAGATAATCCAACGACCGCGCCGAGATAGGGCGCCTGTATACGAAAGAGATTCGACCCTCCGATTTAGGTCGCACGCAAAACACAGTCGAAAAAATAAAGCAATCGTATATAAGCAGGTGTGTTGCGGATAACGTTACTATCTTCAGTATATAGATGCGATGCAGAAAAATAACGATTTACATTTTCGGAGTGCGCGTTCGATTGTTTCAACGAACAGCAGCAGCAGCCGAGCACATGTTTACTATGCGTCTCGGTTATTCCGTATATATTATCGGGCCCTGCAGCGTTCGGGCAAATCCCGCGCAAATAACTCGGCGTATCATCTTAATTCATACGGTCTCAATACAGCGAACTCCTACCAACTTGGCGATTTTCTCGCAGTCGTCGTCGCGTGCGCCGCTGCTGAATTAATACGAAATTGTTGTGCGCCTGCGCAAGCCGCGCCGCCGCCGCCAGTCCGGGCGCTCGCTCGGACCTCGGTGCTCCGCTATAAGTTTGCGGTTCAGTTCAGAGCGCCATACCAATATAGCAGGCTGGCTGGCATTTGGCGCAGGCAGGCAGCGAGTAGAGCGCGCGATGATTATGTTGTGCCGTGCCCGTGCCCCGTAGTGTAGTAGTAGCACTTAGAAGCAGCCTGTCCATGTCTGTCTGGAAATAAATTCGCTCGCGCGACTGTCAACCGTTGAAAGACTCTCAGGACTGTGTGTGTGTGTGTGCGTGTGTGTGTGTGCTGCGTGTGACTGTGCATGTGCGCCCCTCGTGAGCGAGCTCGACTCAACTCGGCTCTTACAACGACGAGCAGAGCGAGACATATTTTTATACATAAAACTGCACTGTGCACACTGTGGTATCGGATCGCTCGGAACGCAGTATATAGTACATACAGGGGCACGGCCGTGTGCGTGCGTGCGTGCATAGCAGCGCATCCCATGAATGCCTCTATCATATACACATACTCGCGGAGAGTCATGATTTGACCTTGTAGCAGTCGTCGTACTACTACTGCTACTACTACCAACTATTACTCCTCTGCCGCCGCGGCTGCTGCTATACTGCTGCTCTGCATTCTCCCATCGTCGTTTAGCAATTGTTGCTGCTGCTGCTGCTGCGTCCTAGGCGTGTTGTGTCGTTGGTTCCGCACACGCTCGACACAAACAACAACTGCCATCATGACCGTGGACTTTGCCGATTATTTTTGGGTTCGTTTGGACGATCTCTCTACATATATCTATTACCGTTAATTCGCTTACCGCTTCTATATAACGCTCGCGGCTTGCGTTTCCTATAGCTTATGCTCGCGCGGACTCGTTCTGGTTTTTTTCTTCTTCTCCGAACCTCTGCACTGCACTCGTTAACGATATACGTACGTTTCCCATCTTTTCGCGTGTCTGCTTTTCTTCCTACTATCCAACGAGACTGGCTTATCTTACCCGTCAATTATTACCGTTCGTTACGTCAATTGAGCCTCATTGAATTATAAGCATTATCGGGGATCTTGCGCTGCCCGTCTGTCTCTGTTACGTGTATAACTTGCAGAACTGATTTCTTTCAATGTTTTTTTCTTTCTCCAGGGTGAAAAGAACAATGGCTTCGACGTGCTCTACCACAACATGAAGCATGGCGTGGTGGCCAGCAAGGAGCTGGCGGACTTTCTTCGCGAGAGGTCTGTCATGGAGGAAAACAATTACAAATTGCTCAGCAAGGTGGCCAAACAGGCCAGCAACAGCAACAGTACACAGGGCACTTTCTCGCCCATCTGGACGGCGCTGAGGACAGCTGCTGAAAAGCTTGCCGGTCTTCACTTGCAGTTGGCTCAGAAAGTTTCTGAAATTATAAAAGACGTTGCCAAGTACTCCGACGAGCTCCACAAAAAGCATAAAAATGTGAGCCTTTTACGCTTACGCGCGTTCTCTTTTATTTGTCTGCTACTGATACAGTTCTTATCAAAATCCGCCCACTTTGAGATTATGGTCCGACAGATAACAACCATAAGTTCTATTTATTTTAGGTGAAAGAAGAGGAATCCTCGACATTAGATGTAGTTCAAAATATACAAAGTATTACTATCACACTGCAAAAAGCTAAAGATACTTGTATGCAAAGAGGCCTTGAATTAGAAAAACTTAAGAAAGATAATGCCAGTCAAAAGGAATTGGAGAAAGCAGATATCAAATTTAGAAAAGCTCAAGATGACTATAAAACGTTGGTAGATAAGTATACCACTGTTCGCAATGATTTTGAAGCTAAAATGACACAAGCTTGCAGGGTATTTCAATTGATTCAATACTAATTTACAAATACAATTTTCTTTGTCATGCTAAATCTAATTTTTTTCTTCAAAAATTTTGTAGAGGTTTCAAGATGTTGAAGAATCACATTTAAGAATAATGAAGGAATTTTTGAACACTTATGCTGATGTTCTTCAATCAAACCACGAGCAGATTGGACAAGTTCACATTGACTTCAAAAGACAATGCCTAGACATGACAGTAGAAAAATTATTAGAGCAGTTTGTTCAAAGTAAATATACAGGATTTGAGAAGCCAGGTAATGGTATGTTCAATATTTGCTCAATACTTGTAACACAAAAATTATGGTACAATGTGTTTCTAGGTATAATCGAATACGATCAAGTTTTGACGAGTATAGCTGAGATAACATCGCAAAGCAGCATAGACAAAAGCAACGAAACTCAGAACAAAGAAGCAACAAAAGGAGCCAACGGAGAGACCGGCGTAGCGGGTAACTTAGAGGCACTAAAAAAAACTCAAGGGGTTAAAAGGGAGGGTTATTTAACAAGGAGGGGCAGGTTCAGGCTTGATAAGGATAAGGATGAACAGAACGAAAGGGAGAGCGAAGGTGTAGAATCTTTGCAGCAGAGCAAAGCCTCTCGACGTACTACTTCGCTGCTCAACCTTTTCATGTCCAACTCCCAGGGTAGGTGTATGACGTTTAATCAGTCGCACATGCTGCTATTTGTTCAATATTCATGTTAAATCGTCCGATGATCTGGATTACTGATCGTTAAATCATTGTAGGCGCAGGTCATTATTACTCGTTATGATCGACTCAATTCTTTCGAAATTGAATGTTAACGGTGACGAAAAAAAAAATGTAACGCACACTTCATTATGTTTCACGGGAATCGTGCTGCTTTTGTGTTTTGTTGTTGGGTTGCTTATCGCGCCATTAATCCTTAACGACACACAATCAAACACGTGGTTTTGGTGGAAGTTGTTACAAACTTCAATCACGCAGTAACTTTCGGAATTTCATTCCTAAAATCACTGTATCATCGCGATTCAATGTAAAAAGAAACAAAAAGCAAAAACGAAAGAAAGAAAGCAATTAAACATCCGTTCTTGGTCAAGAAGATAAAAAGGAGAGTGAACGAAGAGATGAGTATTGTTTCAGAGAGGCAAAGACAGCAAGCCGGCTCTGGTTCAGCTCCTGTCACTCCTCAGGACAGTATGTCTCCTGGCGTGCCTACGGCAAGCATCTCGAGGAACCCCCTGAGAGGATCTAAGTGTAAAACTGCTTTCACTTGAAACAATTGGCATAAGCTCATTTTATTATTATTATAAAATGACATCATCACCATCATTTTATTGTTATCATCAGCATTGCTTCTCTCTCGAATCTAATTAATTTCATTCATGTACCATGCGCTCACATTATAATCTGCACAAGTTCACGTTTCACGTCTCACTTTCTCAGTATTTTTTACTCACCGCTTACCATCGTCTCATGTGTATCACTTACAATATATATTTGTATTAATTATAATACATATTATAATTATTAACTTCGCTCGGTATTGTCTGTATACTTTTCAATCTCTGCCTCTTTTTTGTATTCTCGCGTGGGTTTACTAACAAAACGGACGACGTCCATCGAATCATTGCGTATATAAATGAAGTAATTTTAACACTTTACTGTCAAGTCGAAACTCTTATCTACTGCGGGACTGCGACTCTTGTGTAATTATAATATCGATTACAGTTATGGCTACGTATCCAGAGGCACACGCGCTCGTATCTTATTATACTCTCGCTTGCTCGAGATTGAAAACAAAAAACAAAAAACAAAAATGAACTAACGGTGTGTCTCTGTTGATTCATTTCAGTGGCAACGAATTTCGTTGTGCCTCCCCTCAGCTCTCTGTTAGGCAATCAACGTAGGTATATTACAACAGCAGCCGACCTGTTGCTGGCATTATATATTTGTTGAAATCTTTCAATTATTTAAATGCAATGTATATCGATCGTCGCTAGCATATATATAAATTTGAACCTGTTGAACACGTAGTTATGCAGTAGAATTGATTTCCGGTCACGAATCGTAAATTTTTTCTCGGTTCTTCGGGTCGCTTCCATCTTTTGCTCATACTGTGGTTTTTTTTCTAATGATGAAAAAGAGTAACATCTGTACACAATCAGAGACTCGAGTCAGTACCGTACCACACACGATCCGGATACACGAAAGAAAACACTCGATCATTCTATAATAGTGCATGATGGTTTATTCTCTCAATGTATTTTTTTGGTTTTTCATTCGACGTGAACTCGAGAGAAATAATTTGTTGTCAAAAGAAAAACACTAATGTATGTGCGTGTGCGTTGTACATAGATAAATATAAATGGTATATACTATATGACCTGTATAGGTGTGTCGTGGCATTGACACCCATAGAAAAAGAAAGGCAAATAGGGAGCTGGACTCGAATAAAAGTTGATGCACTGCGAAGTGGCTACTGACGAGGAGGAACCTCTGCAGGTGAGCCTCAAAGATCAACGAAACAAAAAAAAAGCAAAAATCTCAAAGAAGCAAAGACAGACCTTTCCTCGCCCGTTCGTAATCTGTTGTGTTCCTTTTGTTTTGCGCAGATCGAACGAGACTCTAGTCTTGGTTTTTTTAATGTCTAGAACTATTTATTTTCCAAGTGCCGAAAGGGTGAACAAAAAAAAAAAAAATTACTATGCAGAGCGCGTCGCGAAAATCGAGAGTCCAGCATTAATCCGCGAACTATACTTCATTTTTCGCGAATAATGCATAGAGGTTGCAGGTCGCAGAGCAGACTCTTTTACTCACACGCGCGCGTGTGGTTTCATTATTGGTGACGGGTTGTTTTTTTGCTCTACTGATTCTCATATCTTTGTTTTATTTCAGCTTTTATAATTGTTATTTTTTCTACTTTTAATATTTTTCCACATATATTTACATTACTCTATGATTCAAACGACGATATTTTCCGGAAAGTTTATAGCGCCGCACGCAGTTGTCGCTGACGCCACATGCTTCAAACGTGCTAAAACGTCTCTCTTTTTTTGTGTAGACTCGAAAGCAACTGTGACTCGCTTGTATTTATCAACTTTAACTCTCACGAAGTATTTGCACCCTGTAAAGCACTAATATTTAATATGTATACTTTTTTTTGTTAAAAAATGCGTATTCGTCGGGTCGAGCGACTCGTGTCACTTGGAAAGTAAATTGACGATTATAGCTAATCTCTATCTTTGTAGCCGGTTCATTCGACGCTATAAATTATGGCTAATACAGTAAACATTGACAAAAAAATCCATGTACTGCGATTTGTAACAATCATTATTACTTTAGTTCTGTGTATTGACACTATTTTATAACGTAGATGTAGAGCGTAGTAGAGAGTAGAGTCTTTGTTGCTATCTAGGCACGTGATGGTTGTATACAATTTCTAGAAAAACAAAAACAAGCAGCGGTGAGAAAACGTTTTTTTGTTGACAATCGTTTTAGGGTTCCTGAGAAGCAGACGCGAGAAGCGCAAGGAGAAAAAAGCCAAAAAGAAAAAGGACTCGGTCGAGACATCCGGAAGCAAGGACGAGGCGAAATCCGATACGTTAGTAGTGCATTATAATCAGCACAAGCACGTAGCTAAATTTATTTTGTCACAGCACCGCCACACGCTTTACACTTTATATTGTTTTCTTGCAGCGAGGACAAAGAGCAGGAATCGTCGCTGAAGAGCGCCGGTACGCCCACGCCGGAGGTCGACGAGGAGGGCTACTGCATCAAGCCCAAAGCCCCCGACGGCACCTGGGACAGCCAGGAGAAGAGCAACTTCTACTCGAGCTCGGACTCGGACTCTGAAGACGAGCGCGAGCGCAAGATTCGAGTCGAAATCAAACCACTGAGGAACGGCGCCGGGCCCATGAGCGCGAGCGTCGACGAGCTCAGGGCCACCGTGGAGAATCTTTCGCTTTCGCCGGCGCCAGGTCTGATCGGTAGTAGCGGTCAAGGAGGGCTTTCGTCCTTGAGGGGTGGCACGCGCTCGGCTCGATCGACGCCGGCGCCGACGCTGATGCCACCGCCTCCGTCGTCGTCGTTGCAGTCCACCCGCAGGGGCTCGCAAGCCACAAGCACCGGTTTCGATCCGGACGGACTGATGAAACGATCGCAGTCGGTATCGCAGCAGCTCAGTACCAACAACAACAACAGCAGCAACAGCAAAACGGCCAACAGCGAGCTGCTGCTCAACAGTATATTCTCACCGAGCCAGACGCAGCAATCGAGCGCCTCGACGCCGCTGCAGAGTCCGCCGACGGTGTTGCCGATGCGCGCCCAGAGCACGCCGATACCGGCGATGATGCCGCCGCCGCCACAGTCCGCGCCCGCGCGCACCGCCAGCTTCTTCCCCGAGGGCGATCTGTTCTCCGAGATGAGCGACGCTCCCGGGCCGGCGCTGCCGCCGAAGCAGCAGCATCAGCAGAGCTCCATAGCGATACCGAGGCCGCCGTCGCGGCGCGGCGACCCGGGCAGCAACGCCAGCGTCATGAGCAACAACACTCTCGGGCCCTCGGCCAGTCGGGGCCGCATGTCGCCCGCGACGATCAGCCGCGCGGACAGCGTGGCCAGCCTCGAGTTCCGGTCCGCCGGGGTCGCGGTGGGAACGTCTCGCGGACCCTCGCCGCTCACCATCGGCATGTCCGACACGATACCTCTCGCCGTGGCTTTTCACGAGATCGTGCACGCCTACTTTCGCGGCAGCGACGAGTCGCGCTGCCAGGTCAAGCTCGTGGGCGACATGATGCTCTCGTTCCCGGCGGGCATCGTCGCCGTGCTCACGAGCAATCCCAGCCCGGCCAAGCTGTCGTTTCGATTGCGCAACAGCGGCCGCCTCGAGCGCCTGGTGCCCAACAGTCAGCTGGTCAACACCGTCGAGAGCCCCTCGGCGGCGGGCTCTCCCTTCTCGCCCACTTCGTCGTCGCAGCAGCAGTCTTCGACCCCGGACTCGTTCGAGTTCAACATGAGTGCCTTAACTGCGCTGCTGCGACGGCAAGCCGAGCAGAATCCTCAAGCCGCCTATTTCAACGTTGACATTCTCAAGTACCAGGTGAAGGCCCGCGACGGAGCTGCGTCCTGTCCCTTTCAGCTCGTCGCCTACTGGAAGACTGGTCCCACTCACACCGATCTCAAGGTACTTGAACTCGTTCAAAATTGTCAAACGTTTTGGTTTTTATGATTATTTTCTTGTGCTCAGGTGGATTACAAATACAATAGTCGGGCGATGGCCGCGCCGAATCCACTACTGAACCTCCAGTTATCGGTTCCCATCGACGGTGGCTTCCGATCTGTTCAGAGTCAGCCGAATGCCCAGTGGCTGCCAGAGTCCAATCGACTAATTTGGAAGTTTACCGAGCTCTCGCAACTCAGCGACGGTACTGGCGTCGGCTCGCTCAAAGCGCGCGTCGAACTGTCCAATGGGCCTGGAAATCAAGGTACCATCTTCACGCAGTTCAATTGCGAGGGCACCACGCTCTCGGGCGTCGAATTTGAACTTGCTGGGCCCGGTTACAGAGTGAGCCTTATCAAAAAACGATTTATATCAGGTATGCATTGAAATAGACTGCAATTTTGTTAAATCTCTTGAATACTGCATTCTCATCTACTTTTTTTGACTTTTCAGGTAAATATCTTTGTGACGGTGACGTAGATCTGCGAACCCGATACGCCGCACCACCGAATATCGAATGATGATTTTGTACTCATGACTCTCGTGACAATTTGTAAAAAGATTCTGGTCGCAGACTCGATGTTGAAACGGATGTTTAATTTAAATAGTCCGTTAAAATAAGAAATTTCCCCCAAGAATTCCATAGTGATTTATGTGTCGTTGCCGTTTTGAACTTTTCACCGATGTAAGATACGCCTCTATGAAATTTCGAAATGTAGATATTTATGTATGTATAAAAGTAACAGCCGCGTATATTCGCATTTTTTTGCGACTGAATTAATCGGAGGCTATACAATTGTAGGACCTTAACTTGTTTGTAAAAATGTATATTGTGCAAAGGAATAAATTTTTATACAATCTCCGAGTGAAAATATACTTCCATACAATTTATTTGTTTACACGATCGATAAATTTGTTCATTGTGACTGAATGGATTGTATAAATTATTGAATACATTAACTCAAGTGCCTGTCAACGTGTATTGTAAAATTAATGTTAACTATATGTGTCACAAATTCATCACGGCTACCTCCAACTGTTGACACTTGTGTGGACTAAATGCCGATGAATCATAACACTTGCATTAATTAATTTTGTGTAAGTTTTCAAGTTCTTGTAGTTTTAAGTTTTACGATTTTCAATTATGTCCAAGATTATCGCTGAAGTTTAGGATAATGAGTTTTTTAAGTTTCGCAGATTATTAAGATTGTTGCTTTATTGCTTGAAAAGCAGTAAAAATATTTTAATTTACCATCTTATTTAAGTTATTTATAGAACCAAAGAGTTTTCAAGCTCAAAGATTTAATTTATATATTAAAAGCATTCTCTCACACAAACATTACATATAAAAATATATATAAATATATATTATTGTTATAAAGGTAATAAATATAAATCATCGAAAATTTAAAATGCGTTACTTTTTTATTGATAGATTTTTACGCCATTAATGATGATGTGATATAATACACTGAATTATTTACTTATACTGCTGTGCACTTCCTTTGAAAGATGAGAAAAACACTTCCATTAATATTTCAATAATTATTTGATTTTGCATAAGATTATTGGAAATCATCGTGTTAGAACAAACTTCAAACATCATAGCCTCGGTGTATAAGGAAATACCCAGCATTTCCAGGCACTGCTTTAAATGTAAGATGAATTTCCATTTTCAAAATATTTGTTTCACGCCTACACATAGTAGTAAACATCGTTATCAAAAAGAGATTGAGAGTAATTCATTATCGTACGTTAGACAATTACTTAGCATAAAGTAGGTCAATAAAAAAATAAATTTTTGTTTACAGGAAAGTGTTTTTACATATATTTCAGAGATAGGCTAGTCAGAGTATACAAACTGTGCAGCTAATCCATACAATTCTACGTAAATTTTATAGGAGTGTCTACATACCGAACTCTTTTTTTTTAATATTATCATTATCAGGAAGAAATCACAGTTATAAACAAGAGTGGTTGATCATTCTACAACTTTCCGTACATTCTTATTGATTTAGTATTTTTTCATCTTTCCATGCGTAAATATAAATATACGACAAAGTAAATGCGCGATCATCGCATTTAACCAAGTTACTAAAACGATATATAATAACATTATGCATGTTAAAATATATCATTCCTATCTAATAGGCATATCAACGAGTATAGACATGAATATACAAATAATAAAAATAATGTACACGGTATAATAAAGAAGCGCACGCTCATATGAGTAATATGTATAAATGAGTCCTAGCAACGTGCGCGCATAATCATCACTCAAAAAGATGAACCTTACTTGTTACATATCTCGATAAACCTTAGGATTCATACAAAATAATCTAATCCATTCAAACAGTCTAAAACATCCACGATTGGTTCTAACATTCATAACTATCGTAATATTAGATTATACAACTCATACTGTATCGTCGAATACTTTTACAGTTCTAAAATTAATTTCACAATTAGTTTTTACAGAAACAATCACCGAATTTATTTTTCTAAATTTTTAACCATTTATTATTAGTTTTCGTAAACGTATCGCTTACTCTTGCGACTACAATTTTTTCGGCAGAATTACCACCGTTACACATACATAAGATGTCTATATAAACGTGACTATAAATCTTTGAATAATTTTTAGTTTCTTGTAATACAAAAATTATGACTGTATACAGTTGAAAAAATAAGATAATCAAGAAGTCACTTGATTACAGCGCCGAAACGCACGCGATTAGTCATCACACTTTTTTATTTTATAATTGGCACGGAATTGAATCGAAAGGTGCACAAAACGAAATGATTAGTGTAGTATAACACTTTTAATTTGTACAAATATCATTTTTAATCACGTAAGAAAAAGTAAACAAATGTTTGAGATCAAATCTGAACGTTTTACAAAAAAGCGTACGATGTGTTCGTAGCACTTGGAGTTTCTCACAAGAATTAATCATTGTCGAATCGACAAAAATGAAGGTACAGCAGTGAATCTATTCAACTCATTCATTTCTCAAACGGATATACTAGTGAACAATTTACAACGAGCAATACATTGAAGATATTATGTGAGTAAGTTCGTGATACGTGTTTCGCTCGTCGATCCTCGAACAACGGATTGAACAAGCGCGTTGATTTACGAGAAGGCTTCCTTCAAAAAAGTAAATGTTTCAAAGGCAGTGTGACTTTTATTTGTAGCGTGCGTGTGAATTGATAAAAAAATCAGAAACCTGATTAGTTAAGTCAGCTCGATCATTTTAGTGAATCAATAATAAAAAAGACCGTAACGAAGACTGAAAAATGTTTTCACGGCTAAAGCCTTTACGGAAAAATAAGCTCAGCAAAGTTAGCGTGAAATAGTTACAGAGAATTTATCCGCAAAAAATGTCAAGTATTGCCGCTATTGCTGCTGAATAGATCACAGTCGGCTCTTACTTACATTTATCGAGCGAATCTTGTTTTTTAGACGGACTCGTACTCGAGGCCTCGGCGGAGCGTCTGTGCGGATCGTAGCTGTCGCAACAGATAGCCTCGTCCTGAATCTGCTTCACTAGTTTGTTCACCGGACCAGAGGCAGGAAGTGTGGTCGTTTCAAACTCGGGCTTCGTGCCCGTTGGCGAGTCCTTCTCTTCGGCTATCCTCGGCAATTGACCCGAGCTCTGGGCACTGGCTATACTGATAGATATGCTGTGAGATATCTTCTGCGTGGAGTAATCCTGCTTCTCTTCGTCTTTCAACACTTGTTGCTGCTGCTGTTGCGACAATTGCTGACCACCGTTTCCTTTCGAGGAAACGATCTCGCTCGACGCAGAATCTCCACTATCTTGCTGGCTCGTCGTGCAGCTCGTTAAGCTCGAGCTGCTGGAAATCAACTGTAGCGAAAGTCGAGCGGATTGTTGCACTTTTGGGCTAGAAGAGCTGGAGGAACTACCGTTTCCGCTGTTAGCAAGTGGCGAAATAGAAGTTTTGGATTCAGCAGAACGCGGGTGAAGTCGATCGGGACTGAGAGCGCGCCTCAGCAGAGGTGAACCCGGTTCGGCAGACTTGGGCCGACCGTAGGTTTTCTTCTGACTGTTTGGCGTTGACAATGAAGCACCTAAAAGATCGATAAGAAAGGTTGGTTTTCAATATATTCGTACTTCAGAAAACGAACGTGGCTAATACTCACCAGGACTGTAAGATTGTGTAGTATTCGAACTGCCAGGTTGATGGCCAGTAGGAAAAGCTAAAGGACTAGGACTGCGAGTGGGGCTGGCCGGTAGAGGCGAGGGGCTAGGAGTGCGAGCCAGGGGAGACAATGGAATGTGACCGACGGATTTCCGCCTGTTCGGCGAGTGAATGTTCTTCGCCGCCGTGTGCAGTTTGTGCTTCAGCCCGTGCAGCGTCGACGGTCGCTGGTAGTGCGCCTGTCCGCTGGTCGCCGCGCCGCTACTCAACGAGACGCTGGACCCGGGCGACGAGTTTGGACTGGAGCCGGGGCTCGAATTACCTACGTGCACAAATTCAGTGTAATCATAGCGTTGCTCGGGATACTGCGACGCTCGCGTCAGAGAATACCAACCGGTCGAGTGGTACGACTCCGAGTATCCTGGACGGTTGGCTCCGGTCGGCGGGGACGGACTGAAGTGTTGCGGCGAATTGCTGTCCGATTGCTGCGATCGAACGAACGCCTGGAATGAGCGAGTCGGTGTCATCATCGACGGTGAGCACAAGCCCGCGGCCATCTGCAATCGACGAGAGCCTTGATTATTAAATAGCGCAAGAAAGATCGCGTTGCAACGAGGCGTATTATGGTTCATCGCAGATTATCGAGTGTGATGGCGTACAAAGTAAAATAGAGTGTAGAAGGAAAAACAAGCGATAAAACAAAACATAACGTAGGCGTACCATGTGTGATTTGTTGTTGCTGGACATATTAGGTGCTGACATGGGACAACTGATAGTTAATGGCTGTAAACGAAATTATAAAAAATGTAAAAAACGTGTAACCTTCGAGTGCCAGACATTTTTGATGTTTGATAATTGCAGCTGGTAACACACACAGGTCAGGTAAATTATCAAGTAATCAAGTTGATAAAATAATAAAATAATAATAACGTATAAATGATCTTGTGCGTACGTGGGTTACAAGTAAGAATAATCAACGTCAGCTAGTGCGCTTCGTCGTTACCTGTTGCATCTCGGCACTGGCTCTTTTCGAGCTAATCTTTCGAAAGAGCGAAGTCTTTCGCTTCTTGTCCGAGTGATCGCGCTTCTGACGCCTCTGTCGCAGAGCTCGTTTCGCCATCTTGCATTGGGCCGGCTCGCGCTTCCTGCCGCCGCTCTTGATGCTCGTGTTCTCCAGCGGTGTGCTTCGCAAGGTCACGTGGTCGCCTCCGCTCAACATGAGCTGCAGTACTTGCGTGTGATACAAACCTTGCACCGGTTCACCGTTGATGTGGGTGATCAGATCACCTGGCCGCAAACCAGCCTCGAATGCTGGACTTGATTGATCCACAGCCTGTGTTTAAGAATTCATTTTAGTCTTGGTTCAACACAACGTCAAGTTAAAAATTATTTTAGGAATTAATTACCATGACTAGATGGTGCATAGTGTAGAAATCACTATCACCGTAATACACTCGTATCGTGTGTACCGTGAAGCCGAAACCATTGGGTCCGCGCCGTATAATAATGGGAGGTTTAAGGTTGGTAACCAGAGGACTGAGCTCACGACAAGGCGAGGTGTCACGCGAAGATGCCGTAGATGAGCCACCAGGAGACTCGATCGCTTGAGTGGAAGTCGACGGCTCAACTGTTGAAAATATACAAACCGATTAATCAAGAATATTAGACGAAACAGAAATTAAAATAACTTACATGAAAAGTCGCAATTAGGTATGACTAGGGAGAGGCCACTCGTAGATGCGGATTTAATGACCGAGCGCGTTTTGAGTTTGCCGCTCGGTGGCATGGGTCCAGCGGCACTGCTGGCCGTGGCAGTAATCGACTCGTAAGAATCAGTACTAGAGTTGTGCTTGTCCTCGACGAGATCCTTGCTCGACGCGCCCAGATCGAGTTTCGGCAGCTTGTCCCGGGAATGAATGTGACGTTTACGCTGGATCTGCGGACTGATGTCGTCCGACTCAGTTTGAGAACTTTCCGGTGTACTGTGATAGCAGGTCTTCGGCGTGGGCGGCGTTATCCGTCTCACCGTCATCATCTGAAACTCGACGGGATGGTCGCTCGTCGCGGCGTGCTGCTGCTGACTCGCGGCAGATTTGCCTGGAGAATTTTCTATCGACAGGCTCGGTCTGATGAACGCATGAGATTGTACCGGTGTCTGTTGTAGCTGCTGTTGCTGAGTTCCAGTAGGTTTCGTAGCACCTTCCTCTGCCTTGTGCGGACTGTTATGCGCGGTAGACACTGGAGAGTTCAAGCTGAGTTGAGCGACCGTACGTTCAAGTTCGTTCCGGAAAAGCTGCTTCTTCTGCGTTTCCAATTCGTGATCGGGTGGCCGCGTCTGAGATATCTTTCGCGATTGTGGCGAGTACGACGAGAACGAACCGAACAGCGGGGAATCGTCGGTGTCGTCGGTGTCGTCGCCCAGATCGTGATTGTAGCGATCCATGCGACTGTCGAAATAGCTGGTATCCTCGTCGTTCGACAACTGGGGAACGAATTCGGCCTTTTGCCTCAACAAGCTGTTCCAGTTCATGCCGTAAAAGTACGGATGATCCTTGACCTCGTGCGAACCGCCCGTACCGAGCCGATCTCTGGGACTCTGCTGCAGAAGCGCGGTGATAATGTCCTTGGCTTCGGGCTGAACCGTCCAATCCTCCTCGTCGGGCCATTCGATGTCGTCGTTCACGGTGTGCGCGAATAACTCCTCCGGCGTATCACCGAAGAAGGGCACGCAACCGATCAAGAATTCGTACAATATTATGCCCATCGACCACCAATCGACGGGTTTGCCGTAGCCTTGGCGTAGAATCACCTCGGGTGCGATGTACTCGGGAGTTCCGAATACTTGCTTGTCCGAAAACTGTCGGGTATCCTTTTCAATGTATCCCTCGTACAAGTTGGTAGCAACTGTAAGACAAATAGAACGTTGTTAATCGTTGTCTATTGAAAAATTGTTTTATATTGAATTTATGTACTCACGTGACATGAGACCCATTTTACTCAAACCAAAGTCGGTTAACTTTATGTGTCCTAACGCCGTGATGAGCAAACTAAAAACATATATAAATTAAATCACTGCATAACGAGTTGTTATAATAATTTTTTTTCGTGGCAATTTCACTTACTTATCAGGTTTGAGATCCCTGTGAACAATCCCATAACTGTGAAGATATTCAACTGCTAAAACAGTTTCAGCAAAATAAAACCTGGCCATATCGGGAGGTAGAGGACCGATATTTTTTAATAAACTAGCACAATCACCACCTTCGACGTACTCCATAACCAAACACAAATGTTTCTGCAATACAAAAATTAATATTCAAGAGACTGCTATATTTCAATTTCATTTTTCGATTTTTTTCTCAAAAAAAAAAAAAAACATACCTTTGTTTCAAAACTGCAATACATGGAAACTACAAAAGGATTGTCTGTAAAACTCATGATGTCTCTTTCCGCAAATACTTGTTCCACTTGATTTCTCAGCATTAAATTATTCTTATTAATTTTCTTCATAGCAAAACGCTGCCTACTCGACTTTTCTTTAACCATATACACAGCTCCATAAGCACCATTGCTGATAAGTTTCAGTATTTCATAATCATCTTCGCAGGGTATTCTCTGCTGAACTTGCTTATCTTCATCAGACTTGTTAGAGGTACAATTATCTTCACGCTGTTGACTTTCCACGGAGTTATTTGGATCCTCTAATTTATTCATTTCTTCTTGAAGATCAATAAATTGCAAATCGAACCTTGATCCGGACCAGACTTTTTTCTCCAACTTACCTGATATAGGATCGCGGTTCAATGACAATTTATTAATGATGTACTGAGGTATATCTTTTTCAATGCCGATCGTGATTTTAGCTTGTCCTTCGGCTTGCTCGAGGAGATGGTAAAATTCTTCAGGGTCGAATTCGAGACACTCGAGCAGACGAGCAGGTCTTGATATGATCAGAAGCAGTTTCTTAATGAGACCAGTTAGACGCGTTGCAGCTTCCAACGATTTTTCTCTTGTCTTCAGAAGATAAAAGAAATTGAAACAATTTAAAAATAGTAACATTCGAGGCAAGAAGAAAGAAAGCCTTTATCTCTTACCTCCATCAGCAGACGCTCGAGGTTCTCCGTCATCTCGTAGAAGTAGCGCGTGGTAATGAGCTTCTCTTGCGACTTGTGCAGACAGTCGCGCGCCATCTCGATGATCTGATGATGAACGAAGCGCAGAATCGGCAGCGAGTCCGGTGCCATCTGCGACACGACGTCGTACTCGTCGACGTCCTTGTTGTCGTTGATGAAGCTGGTCAGGCGCTCCTCCATCTGCTGGGTGGCCTTGGGGAAGCGCTCTTTATACATCGTGTTCATCATGACGATCTCGCTGTCGAGGATGGGCGAGCGACTGGGACTGCTGAGACTGCGCGAGCGCGGCCGATGCAGGGGCGAGCGACGACCCGTCTCGTTAAGCTCGTCGAGGCCACCACCACCTTGGCCTTGGCTGCCGCCCATCATGTTACCCATGTTCGGAAAGCCGGGATGGACTCCGGAGCAAGGCGTGCCGGGTTTGGAGAAGTGACAGGACAGCATGCGAAGCTCGTCCTTGGTCGGCATCATCGGCAGCTGGTGCAGGCGCTCTTGACTCGAGCACTGCGACGAAACGTTGCTCGATCCAGGTGTGGTGCCGTATCCGCTGGAAGGTAAGCTCGCCACAGACCATCGTCGACCGTCACCGGCATTAGTCGTTCCCACGCTAATTCTGTAAAATCGGTATCGTAGTTTTGTTATCTATACTGGGAAAACTATAAAAACTTCTGTCAATTCTTTTTTTTTTTATTTAACTTACCGCTTGATAGGAACGAAAGCAAAGTGAGGACTGGATGACATGCGAGGGCTCTCCAAAGGACTTCCTGCCACCGGCATGAATGCTGCGAAAATAGAAGAGAAAATTGCTCGTCAATTTAATTCGCTTATGATACTGTGCATGATACGCGTGGCTGTAAGTGAGACTTCTATTTCGTATATGAAAGACTGCCGGCCGGCTAGTGACCTTGTCGCTAGACCTTGAAAACCGCTGTGCTCAGCAGCTCAGGAGCTTGCCAACTTTTTTTTACGAAATCTTGTCACTAGACCAAAACTCGACGAATATCACGTACACACAAAGTGTATAAACTAATGACTGTGGGAGTCGTATTACTAAATTACGAATATATTTAATAATTATTCGCACTCGCGCTTACCTGACAAGGGCGAGTGACAACGAGGTAAAGTTGGAGACGTTGTTGAAATGAAAGATTTTCTGTGAGATGCTTTGGTCGAACGACGTGGGACGTTGAAATCACGCTGAAAATTTTATTATGCACATGAGATAATGTTTTTTTTTATCTTAATTTAATTTATTGATAATTGACATGTGATTTGACGTACGTACCATGTGAATAGAAAGAGATGGAGCTGACTTTCCAAATGCAGAGTTGCGCATTCGAACCAGATTTGAAGTTTCAGCATTACTCACTGAAAAGTAATAGGCAATGATTATTGATGAATTATAATCATATTTTCAAGTTTATGATAATTCATAAAATTGAATCATTTAAAATAAGTATAAGAAAAGGTTGCTAAAATTGAAATTACCTGTTGGAACTGGAGCTTCCTTGCTCTCTCCCTTGGACGTAGCTGGTTTTGTCTGCTGTTGCCTGTCAGATTCCATTTTTCCAGCTACTTGTTCCGACTCTGCTTGATCGAACACCAGAACTCGGGCCGAGTTGCTGTGCATTCGCAGACGAGGCCTGCTTGGTCGGTTTCTAGGTTGATCCATCGTTCCAACACTTCCTACAGTAAGCGTCAGTTGTGAGTGTCATTAAAGCCATATGAATAAGGAGCAATGGTCAACGACACTGGGTGATGGTGTTATGGATGATGACGAATATGGAGCTGAGAGAGATGCTCTCTGACATTCAGTAAGTAAACATCAGAGTTGTGTGTTGCAGAATGTAATTGTTGGTTAACAATTGGCTACTGGGTCAATGCTTAATTGACGATGCAAAACATTGATCACAGCATTGTGAACTTGTGCAAGCTCCAAAAAGAGGAGGCAATGCGTGAGAGAGAGAGAGAGAGAGAGAGAGAGAGAGCGAGTGAGAGGTGTGTATATGAAGGCTACCTGGCAATTTGCCCAGAGTATCAACACAGCGTCAGCAGCATGCGTGGTTTTGTGTATACTTACGACGCGGCCAAAAAAGCGCGTCAATGAGATAGGCAAGTAGAAGAAGAAGAAGATCTGGGAGAGAGAAACACGCGTGGGCAGGACGATGACTCGTGCCTCGACGACGACTCCGCACCACACGCAGAGGTGTGTTAGGAGCTCATGGCTGCTGCTGCTGCTGTTGCTTCTTCTACTGCTACTGCTGCTGTTGCTGCACAGGTGGATTCCACGAAGGACAACAACATGGCTCACACACGCACACACATAGGGTTCTGGTTTACACTTATTGCACGAAGCTCACGCGAATCATCGCGAGCTGCTGAACGGCAACGCACATGGCGTGGCACACGAGAGATATAGAGAGACCTCGAGGTTGTCTCTGCGTTATATATACATATACACACACGTATCGCGCACGTATATATATAATTACAATAATGGATGGTGTGTATTATAATAGCAACAGTTGTGTGTCTGCCTCACACGGTGCGAGTTTGTGTATTGTTATATATATAGAGCCACAACACAACGATGGTTGGCGCTTTATATATACTATCTATCTATATCTGCTAGCTACTGCTGCGCTGCTGCTCCGCAATAATAATCGCCGCGACGTATCGCAACAACATGCTGCTGCTGCTGACGATAATTATTATATATATTTATTTGAAGAGAGAGAATATGTCGCGACGATGAGCAGGCGGATCGCTCGCTACACGTATTATACACCAATGTGTGTATATTATAACCCGCACAACGGAGATTACAGGTATAACACACGTACACGGCTATGTAATACATATATGGTTGCGCGCGCGCGCGGACTACGCGAGTGTCAGAGCGCCGAGTCTCGCTCGTCAGTGGCATGCGCGCGTGCAGCCAGCAGCAGCAACAGCGAATGTGTCAGTGTCGGAGTCGTCGCGCGCGTCTGCGTGTGTATACGTATTCTTATATATACGCAGAGAGAGAGAAAGAGAGAGAGAGAGTCGAGTATGACGTCAGTAGTGTTGACTGCAGGCCCGTAGGGTGCGTGGCTGCTGCCGCTATGAGCCGAGCTGTCGAGAGGCTCTCTCTATGTAGCTCTTCTCTCTCTCTCTCGCACTCTAGCCCAAAGGCATATTAAAGCATGAGCAACACACTTGTGCTATATATATATATAATAGCGATGCACATGCGCTATTATCGATTGTATAGACCTCGGACAGCTCTCCGAGCCTAGAGAGAGCGGAGAGAGAGAGAGAGATAATCTTCCGAGCTCCGGATGAGAGAGAGCGAGTGAGTGGGATGGAATAGGAAATGAGAAACTGGGGAAAGAGAGAGAGAGAGCTGATAGAAGTGCGATAAAAGCTCTCTACTCTGCTCGGATGCCAACGAAAGCTCCGTATTTATATTTATAATGTCGGAGTTGCGTGTGTCGCTAAATGTTATGTCTACCGTCTACTCTGTCAATTGGGGGGGGAACTAACCCAGAGCCGGATGGCCAGCAGCAGCAGGAGCTCCCGCGCGCACCAGGCAGGAAGCTACGGCGGCTGCCTGCTGAGAGTGCTGGGGGCTGGCCAGGCTCAGCCCGATGTGGCTGGGGCGCAGATGGTGGTGGTGCGCGGGCGAGGTGTTGCTGCACGAGGCGCCCGATGGAAGGCCCGGGGGCAGACGCAGCTCCGCTGGTCCAGCCTGAGCTGGGAGAAGCGACTCCTTGCTTTTTGTTGCATAGCCGGTGGTGGTGGGTGGTCTGACGACGACTCCTCGCGGACTCGGCGGAGGTGGCTGCTGCTGCTGCTGCTGCTGCACTGCGGCTGCGGCTGATCTGCTCGACGACGATGACAGCTCTGCGACGGGGCTCGGTCTACAGAGGTGCTCTGCTCTTCATTCACGAAGTCGCGCCCGCACACACGCTCAAAAGCTTTAGCAACGATTTACAACGCGATTGCACCAAGTTTACGATGCGAGAGCCCGCGCGCGAGGTGCAGCACACGTGTATCGCTGCAGCCAGCCAGCCCGCGTCACCGTCACAAGCTCGCGAAACACGAAAAAGCTCGCTCGCTCCCGAGGACGTACTAGCTACACACGCTATACCTACACACAGCACCGCTCGCTGCTCGTCTGAGTCCGGAGTCGCGCGCGCCGCCCAACCGACTGCCTATATCGCTGCTGCTGCTGCTTCGTAACGCTTATACGATACGCGAATCTTCGCTCTGTCTACTACTATCCCGCAGTCGGAGCACGCGCGCGCGCCAATATTATTGCGTGTCTGTGGCCTGTGCATCGCACGCACACATGTAGCCACGGCTAAGGCTTACTACTACTGCGCGGGCGAAATAACACACTCGATTCGACGATAACTTCGATGATATTTGTGTGCTGCTGCTGCCCCTGTACATGTATCATGTATATATGATAACACACGTTTCGCTCGCTCGCGGGAGTTAGGCTCGTAATCTCTTCTCTCTCTCTCTCCGTTTGGCACGATCGATTTGCATGTGCTCACCACTCGCCACCACCAGCAGAGAGAGAGAGGAGTATATAATCGTCATTTTCGGAGTTGGAGGCCGTTACGAGCCATATAATATGCCACTTGCGCGCAATAATAAACTCATTATATTAATCTCGCCGCGCGAGCCTGTACTTATATACCGATTGACCGAATTTCATATACAGACGCACGTGCTTGCGTTGATATGTGCCTACTATATATATATGTGAGTGTATTGAAAGCTCAGCTTTTATTTTGTATGCAAATGTTAATTTATTCGCAAATAACAATGTACAAATTTTGTATACCACCTAATATATATAAAAACTAGATCTTATTTACAAAATACATTCGTTTATGTACAAAATCGTCGTTTTTTTTTAGCCAAAAATATATAAGCCTCTAAATTTTGTTAGCTCATTAAATGCGCACTTGTTTTTAACCGTAGTCGACTTCGTTGACGTTCGCTCGATCGTTACTTACACCATTGAGCTCGGTCGAGTTGTTGCCGCTCGGCGAATCGGTATTGGCATTGGTATTGGTTGTGCTGGCCAAGGCAGCCGCCAATCTGACGGACAACAGATGCCTGAATTCCGAATCCAGCAGAGCGTCGCCGTTAACGTTGTTCGACATGATCACCTCCCTGGCGAGTCTTCGTAAGCACGCGTGTCGCGTCAACGTCGACGATCCGTTATTACTCGAGCCTAAGATCTGCATTGTCGTCGCGGTGCTGCTGTTGTTCTCGGGACATCTGACTTGTCGCGTGGCAGCGGTGCGATCGTTGTCCTGTTGCTGCTGCTCCGGTACCAGGACGTCGCTCGTGCTCGGATTGACTCGTCTATTCCTATTGTTATTATCCATCGACGATGAATTCGAATTATTGTTCGCGTTCGATCCGCGTTCCGAATTATTGTTATTATTATTATTGACCGGTGCTCTCTGATTATTATTGCTCAACGGGCTCTGGGGATGATGAGGAGGATTTGGGAAACGATTCGACGCCGATCTTCTCGAGAGCCAGAGGGATCTTCGCCTCGCGTAGGGGGACAATATTTCGTGGAGTGTATTTCGAACCCGGACCGATTGATGCTCTCGTTGCTGCTGCTGTTGATACGCGCTTCTTATCAATCTACCCTGAGTAGTGCCGGAAAATATCATGTTTAGTAAGGCTCTGCTGCTCTCGGATACGTTGGATTGCGTAAGAGCGTTATGAAGTCTGTTGCGCAGAGCCAGATACATACAAGAGTTATCCGCGTTGCCTCTATTCATCGTCTCGTAATTCACTGGGCTAAACGATCCTCCTGCAAAATTACAATCACTCAATTTACATCGTTCAAAAGATGTGAATAAAAATAAACGGAATATGTCATTGACTTTTTTACCTGCAGTCCTACGTTGATCCGGCAATGATCCTTGGGCACTCTGAGAGATCGTCGTATTATTTTCATTGTCATTCACAGAAAAATCATGATTTTGTAGTTGGTATAATCTGCTAAATACACTATGACGATTTCTATCGGCTGCACCGCTGACAGATAAATAACTTACCGCGCCGGCCTGGCCATCTTCGTTATCTATTTCATCCATACTCACGTCGTCTCTCGCATCGTTGCCGTCCTCGCTGGGTTCGCTATTTGTCGAAGAATCCTCGGACAGTTGATTGTCTCTTTGAATTAATCGTCTGAACTCGGTTGGACTGATATTGCTGAGCTGCGTATTCATTCTTCGCACGAGCAGTGGAAGATTGGTATTTTCATCCGCGGAAGGGCCTCTTCCCATCATTTGAGCTTCCATTGACTCCTGCAATGAAAATTAAATTTGAATTATTGATTTCATTATTATTGACATTTTCATCAACTAATCTTGATCTGTAAATTAAAAGTTTGCACCAAAACTATTTTTGGCTTTTTCATAAATTATCTCTAATGAAATTATTTTAGAAAACTGTTGATTGGAGATTTTTATTTTTCTTTGAAAAAAAAAATTAGAACTTTTTGTTCCTACACAAGAAGAAGAGTTTTCCTTCTTTAGAGGAAGACTCAGGCCAGTCTTTGCCTCAGATATTGTAATGATGATATTAATGAGTATATTATATTTACCTGCATTGAGACATATCTTGTAAAAAAATTTTCTCCTCTAGTACTTCCTAACACTGCCTGTATTTGTGCCATTTTGGCAGCTGCAGCAGGTGTGTTGCACAGAGCATCTAGTTCAGCTTCATCTCTGTTTAGATATTGAGTATTACATTGAGGCACAACTTGTTCGCCTCTTGACTTATCATCAACTGTGTCAGGAACTCTGTATAAAGCAATTACAGATTGTAAAGAATCTAATAACTGAGTGGCAGTCAAGCGTTTTTGTGGTTGAAGAGCTAATAAATTTTTTATAATTCTTTTGGTTTGATCAGACACTCTGCTGTCTCTGAAATATGAATATTATTTATAAATAAAATTTTTAATTAGTTTGGGCACATAATATTTATAAAAAAACACCAATTATGATCTACTTACTCAGGTATAACATAACTCACTGATTTGATTTGATTGAACAGCTCAGATGGAGTGTTTTCATAGAATGGAAATTGTCCATACAGCATTGTGTAAAACATGACTCCCAAAGCCCACATATCAGCAGGTTTACCAGCATAATGTTTTCCAGACAAAACTTCAGGAGCAATATAGGCAGGCGATCCTCTTTGGTCATAGAGTAAGTCACTTCTAGCAGACTTATGCTCACCAAGGCAAAAGTTTGTTATTATTGTCTAACCAAAAAGACCCAAATTAATAAACATAATACCATTAAATCTTTTTCAAGTGTCATTCTTAAGTGATTTCTTACTTTTTTCTGGCTTATACTATAAACCAAATTGCCTAATTTTAAATCTCTATGAATAACATGTTTAGCATGAAATGCAGCAACTGTCCGAACAGTATCATAAAATATCACAAGAGTCTCTTTTTCTGATAACTTTTTCTGACTAATTACATAATCTTGTAAATTAATGAAATTGTCACTGTCAAGGTTGAAGTCATGATTTATCAAACAGTCGAGAACCAGACATAATCTTTGCTTTATTTTCCCTGTGTAAACACGCTTCTTACGGCGCTTTGATTCAACCACTTTTTCATCAATGGCATAATCCTGTAAAAATAATTCATTCAGCATTTGATTTTTTTGAAAAGAATTAATAGAAAATTGTTAGTATACTTTTTTTAAATACCTTGAAAAATTCATGTTTGTTTATAACACCTTGCTCATGTTCCAACAAGCCCAAAATAGAGTGCTCTGCATGCATCAGCATTTTACCTTGCCTATCATCTTCAGTTTCTTGATCGAGAGAATCTTTGAGAGTCAATATTTTTAAGGTATAACATTTTTTAGTAACTTCATGTCTGGCTAAACACTGCACGATACTATGAACGGGCTGCGGTCCAACCACCGGTCCCAAGATATAAGGCCCAGCTTTTTTAATAGTTTTCCTAGATACCCTCGAACCAGCTTTTGGCAATTTTGATTCTGCCATTCCTGGAGCTTTGCCCACGCTGTTCATAACAATACTGTTTTTAGTATCTGGTTGTCTGTTTAAATCAGCGACAAAATGTATCGAGGCTCTGGAACAAGTTCTATCGTCCAATTGACTGAAAGCTCTCTCTTGCATGGGCACAGTATCCGACGAATGTGCCGCGGATGCTCCATCAGTATCCATTTGCATGACATCTTGATTCATGTTATCAGCCATGATAATAAGCTTGTTCAATGAATGTTTGACTGATAATCTGGAAATGATTAATAATTGACAGTTACCGACAGAGAATTCGAAGATAAGCCTCGAACAATCGATTGTATTGTTGTTGACTGCAAATGGCAGTAAACGTGAAAATTCTGCAATCGAGATAAAAAAGTACTCACTTACTATTTGGCGCGGCAGAGCATATATTTCGTCAGCTACACGGTCTGCTGATGTAATACGGGCTGTTACTGTGATTCATGAGAAACAAGCCGCAACGATTGTCAATATAGCGCCGAACAAGGCGAGGAAATTCACATTATAGTCCCTCTCATCGACTCGATTCGAACATTATTATAAAATCACACCTGTCAGCTGTCATCTTACACGATTGTGTGGGCACGGGCGTGTGTGTAGGCAAGCACACCGTTATAAAAGGTAAACAAAAACGCTCCGAGGCCGAGCAAAATATTATAATGCGTGTCGAAGCATGGCGTTATGGTAGACACTTCTGCTGTCATCGCGAGTTCTACAATGAAAATATTGTAAACAGTACTCGCGGCGGCTGCTGCTAAGTGCTAGACGCCGAGCGCGATCGTCAGCGCCGTGCGGATTATTGGAGCAGCGGATTCGAATCGCGCCCGGCCGCCGGTAAGTAGCGTAAATTAAAGGACATCAATAATTTAGTCAATTGTATTGCAGTTCTGGGTTTAATAACGACAAATGATAATTAGAGCAAGGTATGCATATAACATTTACTTTACAAATTTTAATGTTGACTCGTTTGTCTTCTTTCCATTTTATCATAAAGTATAATTAAAAAATATTTCATTTTATGCTAATAGAAGTACAATTTATTCAATCGATTTTTTTCAAGCATATTTGAATTTTGTTCATGGGACAATGAAAATGTTCCATTGCCAATGCCAGCAAGATTTTATATTCAATTGATTTCTGTTAAAGAAAGTTTGAAGAATCCAATTATCAACAAGTATTAAACGAAGAAATACGTGAAGGAGTGGAAGATTCGGTAAGTAATAATTTACGTAAGTAGTGGAGGTACTTGAACAATATTGAATTTGATCTAAGTACGTTCTGTTGCGCTGTGTTTTTGAGAGACTAGAGTAAATGTTTTTTATAATACATTAATCGCAGTATTTTCAAATTTATTATAGGATGTTATAAATGCATGCAAATACACATCAATGTAAAGTACATATTTTTTAATGTGAACTTTTCAAAGGATAATGTGCATTTTTTTTTGCGGAACTTTGCTGAAGTTTCATCTCTAACAGATGCTTATTTTTATTTAAAAAATGAGTTGTACATTTGTAAACGGAAGCGTAAAAATTAATAATTTAAAGTTCGTTTTGTATAATTGTTACATATACAACATTTATCGTAAATCAAAGATATCATATTTTTTATTCAGAGCTTTTCGATATTATCAACAGATGGAGTATTGCGAACTCACAAGCGACGAGAAAAATTCCGATTAGTATAAGTTACATTTTATAAATTATATTTTTTATAAACTCGTTATATTATTCTACGTTGAGATTCTTGATTCGATCAACAGATGGAGTATATTGTAAACTCGCAAGTGGCAAAAAAAGGTTCTATCAGTATAAATAAATACAGTAAATATAAATACGTTCGATAGCGCTTGAGTAATTATAAATAAGAAGTGATTTTTGTCGAGAAGTAAAACGTCAGAAAGCCTAAAATATAACCGACGGGACCAAAACTCCGTTATTGATGTATTGGTAGATCAATAAATTTACTTTATAATCAATTACGAATTGGTTCTTATGAATTTTCGCTTAAAAGTACAGACTCCCGATAAACCAAATCTGGAAACTTGGCTACTTTTCGGAAGTATAGATCGGTACGACGTCCGAATTCCTCGCTCGGTTTATTTTGACGTCGTAATTCTGAAAAGGTCCTTCCTATATAATGTCTGGGTCCTTCGGTAATGGTCGAACAAAAATGTAAAAAAGAAAATAAAGGAAGCAAAGCAAATAAACGAGAAATTGTGATTGCAAAATTTCAAGGGTAGCTTTGAAAAATAGCGAAATAAAAATACAGCAGCGGCATGAAAAGTGTATAGTCGGAAAAACGTGGTCGACGATGGCTGCTGCTGCTGTTGTAAATACACAGCACAGCGTATATATACTTACGTGCGTGTTTGTTCACAGTACACACAGTAGTGCTGCAGCACATATTATACACGCAGATACGTTTTACCTGCCGTAGTACAGGAGTAGTCAAACACTCGTCTCTCTCTCTCTCTCGTTCATGGCTTTGAGTGAAATATCCAAATAACATGTTTGGCTGCTGCCACCGTCAGTTGAAGCACTATACATTATATACATAATAATGTTACAGTCGACAGTCGTCGTCGTCGTCGTCGTCGTCGAGACCGGTGTTATTTGCCGAGTGTCGCGGGCGCGCAAAGCACAAAAAGCTGCACATATGTACGGCGTACGCATTACATATATCGAGCAGTGCGTTTATGCGATATATTATAAGGGTACTGTAGCGTTGAAAGGTATACTCTCGTTAATGACTATTCCAAGGTTCATCTTTGTGTTTATATAAAATGGGTCACGCGATGGGCTTGTTACGAGGAAAAAAAAAACAAGGGCCAGCTTTGCGGAAAAAAGCTCGTCACGGGCCAAGTTTCGCGAGTCGAATATAATATATTTTGCGTCGCGATCGTATGTAAAAGCGAGAGTTTCGATTGTTTGCCGAGCTCAAACATACACCGAAATTGCTCGATAACTCCGAAATATTCTCCATCCTGCAAAAGCTCTAGAGGACATAGCTCAAATAATACGCGCGCGCGCGAATTCGTGCGCAGTTCGCGAGCTATAAAACAATGACCGCGGGAGCTTGCGGCCACGCTGCGCCACTTGGACGTCGATTAACGCGATCTGCGTTTCTTTAATCGGTCCGTGTGTGCGATCCAGCACAAATCCTTTCGATCAACAAGTAGTAGTACGTCACGTTGGTATTGTATGTAGGCGTTCGCCGTTTCGAACCACGCGAAACTGTCGCACCTTACCGCACGATATTAATGACAAAATCTTTGCCTCGCGCAAGAAACTCGCAAATTTCTCCAGGGAGGAGAGGAAAACTGACGTACCAGAGACACGAATACGACGCGCATACTTTACGAGCGAGATCGTAAACTTCGCAGCCCACACGTATTCATACGCATTATGTTATGTTGTATATACGATACCTGCGCGTAAATTTACATACGGCAATAAAACGATATAGCGATATAGCGAGACAGAGAAAGAGAGGAAAAAGCTCGTCCGTGTGGCCGATCGCGAGCGAGCTGCACCGCAGTACGGGCGGGCGGGTATCCGGTTTTTCGCGCGCGTATATATAAGCTATTTTTCGCTCGATCCTTCTTGTCCTCCTCCCTTCCTCCCTCGCACAGCAGCAAAGAGAAAACAAGTGTTCCTCTTCTTCTCTCTCTCTCTCTTTCTTTATGTACACATAATATTTTACGACGCGTCAAAAAGCATGAACCGCACATTATATATTTTGTACATATTTATATATGTATGTATGCCCTTGCGCGCGCGTTTACATATGGTTTTTGGCTCGCGCGCTCCTATATAGTATTTTCTTATCGCTCTCAAATACACGACGCCATCGCGAAAATTAGCATGGAAATGGGATTGTACGCGTACCCAGAAAGAGTCGCGCTTGCGATTCATATTTATTCATTCGACAATTTTTTTTTTTTTACTCGGCTCTATACACGGAGCGAACAGAAGAGTAATTTTTACCCTCCTGCAGGTTAAAGCACGTTTATTTACCATCACGTTACTACAGCCGTATGCTTAAACAATAGCGTGACTGTCAGTGGACACGCTTGGACGTTCTTTACCCACCAGGAGGGTAAAAATTACTCTTCTGTTTGCTCTGTGTACCCTTATCCAGCTCTGATCCCCGTGCGCCGCGCGCGTCACGGATTTTCATATGGTTTTTCGATTATATAAACGAGTCGCGAGCTGCTGCGTGCATATTATAATCCTGTGCATACGCAATGTATCCTTGCTCGCGCGGAGAGTCCGCGATGATAATTGCGACAGAAGAAAAGCCCACTTTTCTGTTTAAATTATATACAAACGAGTTCAAATTGTTTTAATCGATGAAGCGACTTCTTTTTCTTATACTTAGGCCAAGAGTTTACGCAAAAACTCCCCTGTTAAATCCCGCCCCAGCGAATCGTTGTCTCTCGAATTATTTCGATGCAGTAACGTCGATCGTGCCTATGATTATTTAGCTCAAGCACGCGAACGCAGTTACCGAAACGGGTGCGTAATCATAAAACGATCGCGACGAGAGACAAAAATAGATGGGCGAATCGTTACAGTGTTAATTAAATGCGTCTCAGCGGTAGCTTCCCACGCTACGCGCGTGCAACCGCGCATAATCATGTCTCTCGAGCTTGCAAGAATCAATGCGCCTCTCGTAACTCAATATAGTATACGGACATATTACGGATTATTTGCCATCGCGCGCGCATATTTAGGAAATGCTGTATGCATAATGATAACGTGGCCCCGAGTCTCCGAGCTGCTTGCGTAGCGCGAGCGGCGCTTGCGTACCGCACACCGACCGACCGACGACCGGTTCGCAAGCTTTATAATACGCAAGCTCGCGCGCGCTCCGCTGTGTGAGCGATACGTATACGTACGTACGTACGTACGCATTCCCACCCTACTCTCTCTCTCTCTCTCTCTCTCTCTATCCCTCGGCATATAGGGGCTGCTCGCTTGCTGCTGCTGCTGCTTCTCGAGACTGTTCACAAGTAGCTAGCCCGTCGCGAGGAGGAGACCACGGGGTAGATGGTCCAGTCCAGAGCGATTCTCTCCCGCTTTCGCAGTTTGCTGCTCGCTCCGGCTTTACACATCGCCACCAGCAGCAGTAACGCAACGACAGCAAGGAGGATACCAGAGCTTGGAGACAGATACACACCAGCAGCACGCAGTCCATCGGGAGAGGGCACTTCTGAATTTATCCATCCGCGGCAGTGAGCTTTGGGGACCACTCTATCGTCCGTCGACTTATATCGTAAGTTTCATTCGCAGATCGAATTTTTTGGTGTATTTTTCTCGTAGCTATTTTTTTTTTTTTTAATGGAAAATTTAAGAAAATATTCGTTGTCATCCATGTGTTTCAAGAATATGCATATTTATATACAAATGAAACTATGACCAGGGCACGCAGAAGTGATACATCGTTTTGGAACGTGATCTGCGAGCTTTGTATACACGCCTTATTTTTTCTCTGTTTATTGTTATTAATTTTTATCCCCCCTCTACGATTCTCTACGCGCGGATAACGAATGAAATTATACGCGCGCAATCAAGACCCCGGAGTGACTTGCGAGCTCCGACACTCTAAAATTTCAGCAATTCCCGTTAGTACGTCGCGAGATACATCAGTTAATTAAAAAAAAAAAAGAAAAAAGCTCGCTCGAGCACTACGTTTTCTAAACCTTCCCGCAAGCCCTTCTTCTTTTACCCGCGTTGTGCGTGTTTACTTTACGTATATCGAAAAAAAGTCACCACGCGCTTAGAAAAATTCATAAAACAAAAATATATAAAGTATATACGAAGAGGAGGAAGGGAAAAAAGACACAGAGTGCGCGCGCGATAAAAGCTGCCGACAATTAGTGTCAAACGCGCGGGGCGCTTATAGTCGAGTTCTCGCTATAAGCACACACACACATATACAGCCCAGGGAAAATATTTATCGCGCGCAAATCCTGTCGTCCCGTTTTCATTCGTTCTCTCTCTTCTTTTTCTTTCATTTTTTGTTGTTGCTGACTCTGCCAAAGGCTTTTAAGCCTTTTTTTTTGCTAGTGTCGTTCGAGCTCATCGAAGAGAGTATTCCGCGCACGATTATAAGCTCGTGATCGTGTCCGCGGCGCTTATATAGAGCCCCACAGCGCCAGCGAGCTCCACGCGCGTTTTAATCACGATAAAGTATCCGAAGCTCGCGTACGATTAATCATTCGTTTATGTACGCGCCGCAAGCTCGACGACGAGAGAGATAAATCAGTAACGAGTGAAAAACTCTCGGCGCGATGCGGTCTTACACGCGACAAAGTTGAAAAAGTCACTACTAGAGATCAATTTTTCTCGGTGGAAAAACCATGTAAGCTTGGCGAATAAGCGACCTGTCGATTTTACGCGATGTATTGTCTTACACAACTCATTCATGCGCGTATTGAATTATCCAACTGTGTACGTGGCTACTAACGTAATACCGAACAACAAAAAGTTGACGCAACTACAATATCGTTGACGTAGTTATGATGCTGTATTCCCTTTCATTCATTCAGGTTCTCTCTCTCTCTCGAAGAGTCATCGATACGCGCGAAATCGATTCTTCCATTTTACTCGATGTAAAGATTCGAATTTCTTGAAGCGTCAAAAAAATGAACCGGGGAAATTTCGACGAGACGAGAATAAAATACCCACTTGACTTGGCAACGCGAGAAAAATCATTCAATTTTCTTGATTGCAGAATTTTCTGATTATAAATTTATTATCGTTTCATTCACGGTTTTGTCATCGTTTTTTTTTGCACTCGGGAATTACATTACCCCCAAAACGGGTTAATGCGAAGAAAAATAAATTATAGATGGTCATATAAGTTATGTACGCGCATTCGCTCTGCGCCTTACGGCACCGCATATCCACACGCATTCGCTTCGGAAAAATCACTGAGTACCTATTTTTAGCTTCATTCTTGCGGTCGAATTAACGACGGCGACGGGGAAACGATTGCGCGTGGAAAGTAGAAGAGAAATTCGACGTATGCTCGACCCGTTGCGGGGTAAAAAAAAATAAAATGCACTGCGCAAATCTTTATCGTCCACCGAGTCGTTTCACAATCCTCGTTAATTGCCAGTTTGCGGCCAGCAGCAGCAGCAGCAGCAGCAGCAGCAGCAGCAGCAGCAGTAGTAGCTTATGAAGCTTGTCTTCGGTTTCGCGAAACGCAATTCTTATAAATAGTCGTTTCGCTCGCGCGAGAGAGAGAAGAAGAAAAAAAAATTAAGGAAAAAGGTAAGGAAAAAAGTCGCGGCGCGAGCAGTGATTAGTCGCCTAACTAGCCAATTAGTAAGAGGACTCGAACTGCGCCTGGAGTTAGTCTGATTTCTCTGGCTCGTGGAGCAGCGAGCAGGACCTCGAGGATTTTTTTTTCTACTCAACGACGTCTTTTCAGCTTTATATAGATGGTACATAACACTACTAATGACACTGCTGTAAGAGGATATATAATACACGGTCGGAGCTTTATTAAATATATATAGATAGGAGGGGAGTAAAATAAGGAGCTTGCGACGAGGAAATCCGGCGTACCCATTGTTACATAGCCACTAGCTCCTTTGCGCTCGTGTACCCCTCGAATCTTCGAAGATTTACATCTATATATTCCTGAGGATTTTATTTCGGACACGGAGGACCTCCTGCCTTTTTTACGAGTATTATAAGCTCGTCGATCGTAAAAAAAAGCCACCACCGAGAGATATTAGGCGTCGGACGACGATGGTATGTAAGTTAAGCAGGTGTGGAAAATGTTTGCCATAGCTCCCTTTTACTTTTTTTCTTCTTGCCAAATTGATGCTCCTGCGACCTATTACAGCATGAATACCTTAGCTAACACGGCGCGGGCCCCTCTCTCTCTCTCTCTCTCTTATACAAATGGGAAAAGATGTAGCTTTTCGCCGCGGTAACCCAGAGAGAGTCACACGTGTGAGGCGAAAGAGAGCCTTTTTTATTCACTCGTGAAAGCCACACGAAAAAGCTATTAAGATTAAAATTTATATCATCGCTCGTATACGTATGGATACGTTCGTATAATAGCCCGAGTTATCTGAAAAGAGAGTGCTGATCGATGCGCCAGCAGGCATAAAGAGCTCTCGGCTCAATCTCGAGCTTTTTTTTTTCATATATCCCCGCCGAAAATATCGATGATTTCGGTTAAAGAAAAGCACGCGTGTCACGTGACACCCTAGCGATTTCGAAATTTCTTGCTATTATTACATATATTTTAATTGTTTCGATTAATTTTCTTTTTTTTTTTAATGCGTCCTCGGCAATCGTACTCTTGTGTGCGTGCGACGTTTGTTCATCAGCGTCAGAGCGAGAGATGCAATACACATGCCCAGAGGGTGGGTGCGTTGTTCAACGAAACCAGTGAATTTCATCTATTATTATAAATCCTGCGACTCATTCGCAGCCCACGTGCGATTCTCAGCTATTTTTGATTCGATTCTCAAATTAATACAAAAAAGGATTTATTTTTTTAATCAACGTGTAGAATCTATGAAACGTGAACTTTCAACAACGTATTGATTGAAAGTATGATAGAAAAAGGGAGGCTCGCGATTTTCGATGCAACTTATACCTTCGTCAATAGGATTGAATTAGAATTTTCGCTCTTCTATCAGTTACTTACAATTAATAGAAAATGAATATTAATTAAGGATGTCTCTTTAATTATTTTCAAAAATTCCCTTCCAGAGAAAAGGCAAAATTGCTTGAAAATAATGACATAAATACATGAAAATTTTAGTTGTAATCATTAAAATCTTCTTAACCTACATTCTATACATAATCGGTTTTAGAAAATAATGCGCGAATTCCTGTTTTGATAAACATAAATTACACGAAAGGTATTTAAGAATCGCTTATTTTTAAACGAATTAAACAACTTTGACAAATGCATTAAGTTACTTTTCAAACAAAATAAAAATAAACTTCTTAATGGATAATTAAAGAGTTATAACTATAATGAAAATATTTCATCGCGTGGCTAATGAGTTAAAGTGTAATTTTTTCAGTTGATTTATACAGATTAACGAGGAACTTATTTTTCAAGCAATGCGTCTTTAAACTTAGTCGAGCTGTTATTTACGAGGGCTATTGGTTTAGTAACTTTTTTATATCAAAAGGTGAGTCTCTTCAAAAAGATGCATTGAATTGTTCGGGACTTCGACTCTCTTTAATTACACAACTTTATTATTTCACGTTTGGATTCAATCATGACATCCAGCGGTGAAATCTGAAGCTCGTCGTCGATGAACGCAATTATAGGTTTCTCATGTTCCATTGGTATTTGTTATTTATTGTAAATATATTTATTACACATAAGCATTCATTATTTAGCCCCAAATACATTTATTAAATAAAAAATTTACACACTAGTTTTTCGCGGCTTTCTTTTTTAATAAGTTTCACGTCAATACATAATGCACAAAGTATTATATTTGTTCATCAAATATCAGAAGTATGTAGCAACTGTTTGTTCAACATCATCTGAAATTTTTCAACTTGATGAGGAAAATTCGTGGATCTCTTTGAACTTGCGGATCGTGTCTGAGTAATGTTTTTGATCCGGATACGTTGAAACGAGGGAAAACGAGAGAAGGCCAAGAAAAATTAGCCATTGCACCGATATGAAAGCGTCGACGAGTCGTGACGCGCGCTAAAATGGACCCGAATTGGCAAACGCCTTTAATTGCACTTAGAGCGTGATATATATGGTGAAAATTTGGCTTTGAAAGAGCTTGGCAGATATGTGTGCACTCTAATACATACGAGCGAGCTGCAGCGCGATTCAGCAGAGTTGCCGTCGCCGCCGGAAAGCTACAACGGATATATAATCGCAAGCTCGCTCGACCCATCAGCCGAAAGATTGAAAACTATACGTGAAATGGTTTTTTATCGGATGTTGAATAAAAAAGAAAGGAAAAAATGTGTAGCCATGATAAAGTTAAATATTTGTGTAGCTACTACCGCATTTTTTTGCTTAAATACGAATTAACAAGGGCAATTCTCACATCTACATTTCAGTGCAATAAAATAATGTCGCGATTCGACGCGGATTTACTTCTAATAGGCGTAAAATTCACTCGAACATCGATTACAATACGCTCTACTACGCTCGTAGCTATTTCGGAATATTTTTTTTTTTTCACGACACAGGCTAGAAAGAGAGCGAGAGAGATTCAATTTACGGTCTCCGAGAAAAGTACGAAATTGCACCGCTCAAAACTTCAAAGATGCATATGCGTACACGTAGTGGCCCCCGAACATACGTTTGGGAGTGAAAAAAAGAAAAGTATAGTCCGTATTGCTGGCAACTGTTCCCCAATGTGCTCTCTCTCTCTCTCTCCTCTTTGCTGGCAAAAAAGAACTCGCGCAAAACTGTATTATAAGTAAGGCATTTATCTTTTGAGCGTGCGTTATGGGTTAATGTATCTCAATTTTTTTGTCGCCACGCAGAAGTGCATTTTGCGCGCGAGCGAGCGCGACGACGAGACAAGGGGCGAGTCGTTAAATAAATATTTAATCGAGCGATTTAACATATCCGTTTCGGCCTGGCATGCGTCGCTCTCGTATACACGTAGCGATATAAAATGCATTATATATCTCTCAAATTGAATATGTCTCGTACGCCTCATTTTTTTTTTTTACTTTTTAAATGATATACACACGCGTACAGCGCACGGAGACAGGAACGCAAATAAAAAGTTTTTAAGCAAATTTCGTAATCATACAAATATGGCTGATTTGCGCACGCTGTAACGTCGTAATATAGTTTCCGCAGCGAGCTGCGCGCGTGCCGAAAATCTACGACAGAGCTGCCGCGCTCGAGCTCTGCACACGGCCGAGAACTAAGTGGGACTTTTTGCTGCCGTTGCCGCGTTCGAGGCGAGTTACGACTATGGTTACGAATAAAAGCTCGCTCGCAAGCTCGGCTGCTGCTGCAGCACGCGTAAAACGATATAAAAACGCGCCACGCGCCCACCACCACTCCGCGTTACGTTAATTTCGCAACCTTAGCCCCCTTTGCGCGTACCCGACGTTGTGAAAAAATAGATCCTAGCCAGCTGCTATTTTTTTTTATTTTATTTCACGATTCACAGGCAAGTGTGAGCATCAAAACGAGAGCAGTAGTAGATCGCTCCTCGAAGAGCCGCGGTAATCGGCGAGAAAGGAGGCGAGCTTCGACCTAATAAATATATATCTCCGTTTCTCCGCCGCGATACTCGAGATGTGCACTGCAGCTGTTTACGGGCTGCGCGTGCCACTTGCATCGACGAGGATATCGTTTGCTCTCGTTTATAAAGCTCTCGCGATTGAATTTTTATGGGAATTCTACTAGCTTTGACGAATGGAATTTATCACCCGGAGTGTTTAATTCTACGCTCGTACATCTAACTCGTACTTCTCTCTTCAAAAAAAAAAAAAAGAAAAAAGAAAAACAGCCGCAGCTCGTGATCGAGGGATTAGGTGATTTTTTAAGCTTTAGCGCGTGTTGTTTTTTCTCTCGCCTTTTACAAAATATTTCATCTCCGCAAATTATTCATCCTGCTCGTTGAGCCGTTGTGCTCCGCTCTATCTTTCATTTTTTTTTTCGCAGCCGCTTAAAACTAGACGTAATAGTCGGCGTATTAAAAACGGCGATCTATATCGTTCATTTTTTTTTCTTTTTTTTTCTTCTTTTTTGATAAAATGTTTGCACAATCGAGCGGGCTCGCATCCGTATGCAGCGCAATTTTTTTTGTCTTCTTCATTTTTATCCGACGCGCGCACGAGTTCGCGTATATAAAGTGTGCTCAAAATTGATCGTCATTAATTTATTTATTTTTTTTCATCGGCGCGCGTAATACAGTCGACACACGCGGAAACGATCATTTGGCGAAAGCGAGAGAGAACGGACGAATCGCGACGTATAAAAATGCCGACGAGCGACAAAAAAAAAATGAGTTAGCTCGTGTCTATATATAGGCATACGAAATATAGGAAGAGACGACGATGCGTCGGGCGGTCAGTGATACGAGCGTACGTGCGATCGGACGCGTATAGTGTATATGGACTATATAAGAATATTATAACGGATCGATGAGTCCGACTCTACCTCGTGCACATATCACGACTGCATATTATTATATGGTCTTTCCAGCTGCCAAGAGAGAAGGAGAAAGAGAGAAAGAGAGTGACTCGGCCAAATACTCTATACTCGCGCTACAGACGGCCGCGCAGACATTATTCATCATATTGCCATTATGACTAATGATTCGGGCTTGATTATCCCGTCTCTCCATCGATACGGTTTTATTTATGAGGAGAGAAGGTAGGAGAGTAGTGTAGCACTGCGTGGAGGCTCGCCGGCGGCAGCGACGATGGCGGAAGGGTGACGCAGACTCATTCGTCTATACATCCAATGTACATATTATACGTCATTATATTATTCAGACGTTTCCTTCCTCTCTCATTTCTGGGAAAGCGTTAATTAACGCGGGCGAGTCTCGATAGACAAAAGGAGTACACGAAACTTGTCTATCCTCTCTATTACGACGAGCTGCCGAGTCGCTCGAGTAAATCTATAAATCGGTAATTCAGAAATGGCCTGCAGCAGCAGCAGCAGCAGCACACAAATAGGCTCGCGGTGATTTCAATGCGTCGCGGCATACTACACAGGAGGAAGCTGCTGCTGCTGCACCTCCACCCACGCGCGTGCTCCGCGACGTACGTACGTAGCAGCAGCAACTGCGTAGTAGTATGTGTGCAACAGCTTCTCACCCCCGCTATACGATAGCATCCAAGGCCACCTCGCGAGCTCGCTCGCGGCGACAATTCGTATATACATATAAAACGTAAGGAAGCAGTTTTCGGTCTCGTGTACGTATACGCGCATAGCTAGCTGTATATAATATACAGTCGCTCGCGCGTATAGCAAGGAGCGATTTTGAGTAATGGTCGCTCGCGCGTAGAAAATGCATATAACCTCGCGCGCGCGCGCGCGCGTGAATCATAACGCGTGGGTGCGAGCAAGAAGTAGAAAATTCGTCAGATATACACGCATTGCATTATCCTGTAAATAGAGTGTGTGCGATGCAGTATCGAGCAGCTCGGGGGAGTCGTAAGTTTCTGAGCGCATACGTTGCACATATTGCTCCTCCTTCCTTCCTTATCCTTTTTTTTGTTTTGTAAACTTTTCTTCCAAGCCAAGTGTATGCATGCGTAGTATGCACGCGCGTGCAGCAGCAGCAGGTAGATGATGAAATAGCCTCGCGCTTTCGCGAGGGTTTCGAGAAGGGCTTCTCGTTCGTTCGGGACGCAGCGGTTCGAAGGTGTGGGGAGAGGAGGAGAAAAAAAAAAACTTTACTATCCGGTTTATATTCATGAACTTTTAAAAGAGTGCATGGACTAACTCGCGGGCTACCGCTGCTGTTATGATTCATGCACATATTGTATAAATAATAACATGCGTAACCCGCAAACTGGATTTATCGAGCCGCATAAAGAGCGTACATGGATTATCGCGTATAAGTTTTTTTATTCGCAGCGATGATAATCTTCAGCGCTCGTTACAGCTCTCTCGTCGAAAAGCGGCAATAATAAATTCGACGCGCAAAATTTTAGCAGCAGCTCCCACGCTACGGTAGGCAATTACACGAAACTCCGCGCGCGCGCGCGTATACTCCTTACTTTAATACGAATTCAATAATAATTGTCGGATACAGCTTAATGAGCTACTCGGTTTTATATACTCGCGATATAAAGTTGATGCAATATTTACTTCGTGTATACTGACGTACAACAAACTTGGACAAAAACAGCTCGACGTAACGCGACGCGTATGTACGTATACGTGTGTACGGCCACGTTTGTTTCGCTGCGCACTTGGCTTGCCGCGATCGCAAACTTCGGCAGTCGCGCGGCAGTATAGTCGCGAGAGTTGCGTGTAATACAGTATACATTGTATATACCCTACGCAAGGACGCAACTTTGTTTAGCCGCGCTTTGAAAATTAAATGAACGTCGCGCGCGCGCGCGCGATTCGAAGAAAAGCTTCGTATTCCTTGTAGTAATCGAAGGCATTATAACGAGTGCGTGAATCGACTCGATACACAAGATGAAATTTTGCACCTCGCACACGCGCGGAAAGTCCCCCTTTTACATTCGAGCAGTGCAACAAGCTCCTGCCGGTGCCGACGAATGAAAGGGTTGGAAGGGATAATATGCATTTAGCTGCTTGTAGGAGCATATTGGAAAAGCAGCACCGCGTGTAGTCTTATATAACATAATTCGGTTTGGCTTTTGATTTCGCTCGCTCGCTCTGCGTGGCATAATTCGCGGGGCTCCGCGGCTTGCTTGTCAATTTACTCTCTCTCTCACTCACTCTCGCAGAGGCGCGTGCAAAACGAGATTGTACGTCGCGCGACACCACCACCACCACCACCACCGCGTAGTAGTACAGCTTAAAGCTGAAATTAAACGCGCCGACTACGACTAAACGACGACGTTACGATCGACGTCATTACGCGACTTCTACTACCCACGCGGATTATCTCATCCCTCCTCCCTCCTTAGCTCTCTCTCTCTCTCTCTCTCTTATATCTTTGTCTCATTCGAAGCGCAGCTCTAGACTACATCGCTCGAGAAAACATTACTTACATCGCGGCTTTATACTTTGCTTCGCGCGTGCCAGGCAGGATATTGAAAATTTGAATAATTTCCACGCTCGTAGCAGCAGCGAGTCTCTTTTTTTTTCCTTTTTTTTTTTTTTAACAGAAGGAAAGGAAAGGAATTGGCCCGAGAGCGAGAAAAAAGCTCGAGCGTCGAGAGCGCGTGATTGAAGCAGATGTATAAAAACGAAGGCAAAAAGAAGGAGGCAGCTGGCAAATTGTGACGGTCGCTCGACTTCGACGAGTGGCCAATTTATTATATTCATGATTCTATCGAATAAGGTACTGTCGAAAGAGCTGCTGCTGCTGTTGGAGTGCGCGCGTATTCATCACCTCTCGTTGAATTAGATGCTACTCTGTGTATGTGTACGATCGCGAGCTTTTCATCCACTATCGACTCGTTTTTTTTCATTTTATTTTTTCTATGACGCGCGAATGCATTTGGCCAGTGTATACGTGCCCCCCACTTGTATATACGATAATAATACTTTAACTCGAGGCGCGCGACTGATTCAATTTTTACCCTTTCTACGTTGCCTCGAGACACGCAAACGACGTTGCGAGACAACATATTACATAGAACGGATTCTCCACAGCTGCTGAGAGAGGTGTGAAAATTCGATCGACGCACCTACGCGCGCGACACATTCGATTATATTCCCGCGCGAGCGTAATCCAGTTATCAACCGAGGCACTCATTGATTTATACAGCGCGATTATAATCGTCGAAATTGCGCGCGTTAGGATATTGTAACACGTACATTATAGCCGTATTCACCGACTGCGACGCGATCCAACTTTTTTTTTTTTTAATTGTCCTCGCGATTCGGATACGCGTGTAAAAAATATTTACAGATACAACCGTGCGCTGTTCGAGGCCAATATAAATGCGTGCATGTCAGAGTCGTATAACGCACGCATTGTTGTATAGTGTACGCTATACACAGGTTTGAAAAATTTGTGCAGAATCTGTTTTTTTGCTGCTGCTGCTTCCACGCGCGCGTTGGACCGGCAACGCTTGTATTTTTATTCGAATGTATTTATCGTTTTTCGGGTGTGAGCGTATGTATCCAACAAGAAAGATTTTATCGCATTATCATATATATGGAACGCGCCGAGGAAAAAGAGAGCGAGAGAGAATATAACATTGAATTATCAATTAATACGAATAAATTGCGAAAATTATTATTTAAAGCAAATTCGTTGGTCGTCGGTATATAGCTAAATAATATATATTTCTCGGGGCTCTCGCGTCGTGACCTCGACGAGATTTTACCTACGTAGCGCTTATATTTTACTGCATTTTATATAATAATTGTTGATTGACGAGTTTGATATTCTTCGAGGGCGCGGATGGATCTCTTATTTTTTTTTATTCGCTCTCGGTCAACGATCGATACCGTTATGTGCTTTTTTCTCTTTCTTCTTTCTCCGAGCCGACCCGAAGATAGCAGCAGCTCGTACTTTTGATATTTACTTTTTTCACTTTCGCGCATCGAAATATTTATTCATATACGTTTGGTAAGGGCGGCCTTATATAATATAGGGCGCTGTCGGGATGATTCGTCGAAAAAAAAAGAAGGAAGAATAAAAAAAATGTTCTCACTATAACATACGAGTCACAGAAAGGGCAACATTTATATTCGCGGGAAACCATATTTTCATTATTAAAATGGCTCTCTCTGGAGTAGTGGCCGTCCAAGTTTTCGCCGTCGCCGCCACCGCGAGGACAAAAGAAAGTTCGCGATGAGCGTGCATAAGGGGCCGCACGGGGCGCTTCGTTGTTTTCGCAGAGCAAGTGCAGTGAGCGAAGAAAAACTAAAAATGAACTGCTGCTGCACCGCCAAGTTTTAAATAGGCACAGTTGAAAAGCCTCTGGGCTATTGCCTTTGTACTTGACGACGTCTTCTCCAGTACATGCGTTTTTCAACTATCATACGATCGCATTTGACGGGGAGCAACGCACAAGGATAATATACGACGCGCGCGTAGGTACATACATTATTTATCGCAAATTCCAGGGAGTACTAGTATAGTGGCGCCTTGCGACTCATTCGTCCGCGTTAGCCGAGAGAGACGTATTTACGATCCAAGAAGTTTATCCCCTTTAATAAAGAGACGGCGCGCAAAGGAGATAAGGAGAGGCATTAACGCCAAGTATAGTTGCATATGTCCCTCGCGCGGAAAGTCCGAAAGTCTGGCCGAAGCGTATTACAATTGTAACGCGATATAAATAGCTCAAGGCCGTATGTACGTACGCGTGAAAATTTCGTATATACACTCACCTGCGCGAACCAACTCAGTGTGTATGTGTGTGCGTGTTTGGCAACTCAATATAACATTCAACGCACGCAGCGGGTCTCGGGCATTATATATACCAGTATTTAATCGATTATATCTCTTACATACTCGATACCATAGTTTTCGTTCGCGATATTCCATCGCGTATGCCGAGCATGTGTGTGTGTGTGTGTGTGTGTATATGGGATATATAGAGATGGGCGGGAGAACTTTTCGTGTAGGGCAAACTTTGCCGAGCTCCCTCGTTGATACACCCGCGCTCAGTACATGTATGCGTAAGCTCGTTCGTTTGTGCGCGCGGTCCATTTTGATATTCATTGGCTTCTCTCTCTCTCTCTCTCTCAACCGCCGTCGCATATCGTGAGATAGAGCGAGCTTTGAAGCAGCAGCAGCAGCAGCTCGTTACACGTCCTATATCTTGTATAGCAGCAGCATACGATCTATATTTACCTGCGAACGAAGGATACGTACGGACGAGAGAGAGACTTTTTCTTAACTATTCATGCGCAGCTGCTATGCTATTATAGCATAGTTACATATACACATCCACGTACGAAATATTCGTGGCGGCATTTAATTAGATTAATTTCGTTATTACGGATTCCTAAAGTAAACGTCATCGCTGCTGAGCTGCGCGATGGCAATCTCTGGTATATAGTCAGAGGATCGCGAGTAGTGGATTAATTGCACACCCACCCGCGCACCGACGACACGACTCTTCATAATGTATATGGCAATTTTGAAGAAAGAACCTACTCGAACTATATAGATATGAATGTATATAAAGAGCTTATTTTACTCCGACGAGTTGCATGTACGATCCCCCCGAGGAGCAGCTGAGCTCGCGTGTACACGACGCGAAGATGTGATCGTGTCTTCTTATCTTTCCTGCAGCGGCGTACGTTGCAGCGCGTCAAAAGCGCGCGGCGGGCGCAGTCGCTCGCGTATGAGCTATATAGAGACATTGTCAAGGGAATACGTCGCTGCTCATATTGTATAGTTTCGCGAAAGCTCGTGCACCGCGACGAATCGCATCGCCTCGAATTCAATCCCTCGCAGTAAAATCTCATAATTCAATATTGTAAGTACGCGTGTAAAGCGATTGCGACGAGAGGTCTCGCGCGAGCTTTCGCGAAAATTTTGCACATATAGCCATTATACGATGTGTGTGTGTGCGGCGAGGGCAGAAGCTGATCTTGAGCTTGCACCCGAGCTTGCGTTGGAAGTAAGAGAGAAAGAGAGAAACGAGCTAATGGCTTCGCCTTGAAATTGCTACCCGAGTTCTATTTACGTAGTCTTCGCGACGAACTTCACAATCTTCTGGCTCTCTTGAGGCTCTCCTGCGAGCTCAGAGCTTAATTCTCTTAGATAAGTCGCCTACAGGCTATCTCAACGAGAAATAGAGAGAGAAGGTTGAACGAGGGAGAAAGAACAACGTTATATTATACAAAAAAAAAAAAAAACAGTAACTCGAGCAGCTCTATCCAAAAAAAAGGGTAGAAAGTAAAATTGATTCGTATTTGACAATTCAGCGCTCGTGGCAGTAAGTGGTATACAAGTAGGCAACAACGCGCAATGCATACAAATAATATATATCTGTCATACATAAGTAGGAGGCCTGGAACCGAACGATGTAGATACAGTGTATACGCAACAGGTAGGGAGTTCGAGCCGTTTGCCTGTATATACAGCTCCACACAGCCTGTTGAACTTTTCTGGCTTCGAGCCGTATATATACACAGCGCGTTTCATACGTACGTACGTGCTCGCGTCGTAGTACGCGTAGGCAGCTGCAAAATTATATACTTTCAGTAGTATAGATGGCCACGCGCGCGCAAACAACTCTCTCCATCGGCCACTGGTACCTACTATTTTCTTCTTCTTCTTTTTTTTTTTTTTTCGTTCATAATAGGCAACTTTTCCGCCTCGCTAAATTACACACGTACGTACGTACGCGTAACTCGGTAACGGCAGCAACCCTCGGGCAAAAAGCAGCAGCGGCGGCAGTAGAAAATTTTTTTAATTACAAAAGTGCAAAAAATATAAAAAAAAAAAAGTAAATAATAATTATGTCGGTCGTACGGTACGTTTGCTGGCTGGTAACAAAGCACGCGCGATCCCTGGCGTGCATAACCTCGCTGCTGCTGGAGCAGCAGCTCTGGCTGGGTCTCGAGGCGGTGGCCAGAAGCAGAAGAGGAAGCAACAGGGGCATGATCGAGATCGAGACGAGGCGTGGACAAAAAGTAAGCCCCGCCACCGTCCCGAGCGAAAAGCGAGCGTTGTTAACCCTCGACAAAAATTTTGGCCCCGGAAGATGACGGTCTTGGAGAGCAGCGGCCCCGACGGTCTGACGCTCCTGGCGCACAGCTGGCTCTTCGTCGGCGGCAAGGTGCCGTTCTATCGGGTCTGGTGGGAGTACGTCATGGACACGATCGAGACGAACTACGTCCAGCTGGCGGTGCTGCTCGTCTACGGCACCCTCTGCTTCAATTTTCAAATTCCACTGCCGAGATTCTGAACGACGATATGTAACTAAGCGCGGCGCGGCCAACTGACTACTACGAAAGAGCGACAAAATGTGAACCCGACAAAAAAAATGTAAAATAGTATACTACTAACTGCGAGTCGAATTGTGTACAGATCGTATCTAGAGTGGTGTGGGTGGATCGGATGGAAAGAGTAAAGAACAAAAAAAAAGGAAAAATAAGTCACGAATATATAAAAAGCTCTGCTGCGTATACATTATTCAAAGCCGAGAAAACGAGTACAACGCCGCGGCACACACTTTTATCTCAATCGTGGGAGAAGAGAAGTAAGGAATACGAATCGAAGAAGGCACATTATCGGGAAGAAATCAGAGAGAGAGAGAGAGCAGTTTCGTTTAACGTCACTGGTCTCCGAGGATCTCTCTCATTCTCGGCCGGATTTGAAAATGTCACGATTGGCTATATAAAGCCTCGAGCGATAATTGCGTGATTGACGATCTATACTCCTATCTCTCTCTCTCTCTCTCTCTCTCTCTCTCTCTCTCTTCTCCATTCCATCGAGAGATATCGAAGGGATTGATAAAGACATAATTTAATTTCGTGTGTATACAATATGCTTTGGCACGCGGCAGTATAAAGTAAACGTAAGAAGATTCGCTCTGTGTAAAGCTCTGCTGCTGCCTCGTATAGTTGTTACGTCAAGCTCTCTCTCTCTCCGCGCGTCAGCGGCAAAGTTTTGCTGTTGCTGCCGCTGCAACCCTTTGCAAACTCGCCGCATCGTGTATAATTCGCCCGCAGAGCTTTGTGCAAGCGCGACAGCAAGAGAGAGCGTACAAAGAGCACAGGCATTGTATATAAAGCGAGTCTCTGCTGCGGTGTGCATTAGCACCTATTAGCGCGCGCGCGAGCTCGATCCGTCAAAATGTATGTATACATTTATTTATCCATCGCGCTATCTGCGTGCCTATCCTATATTTCAAGATCGCAGCCAGCTGATAATCTCTCGAAGCGCGTATAATCCGAGTATCGAATGCTGCACACAGCCCGTGTGTAGCAGCAGGATTTTGTCGCCTCCGACGAGAGATATACAAAAAGTCCAATAAATCAATGTTTCGCGTTGCGTTGCCGTGTATAATATAATATATACATGTACGGCCATGCGCGAGAAAAGGGTGCACGTGTACGCGCGTGCAAATAATAAATTCATTTCCGATTGGCCGTTTCTTTTTTTTTTTTTTCATTTTTTCGTATAATCGTACCGATGTAATAATAAACTCGCTCTCCGCGAATAAGCGCGACTTATTTTCCGCTCGTGTTATGCGCAGCTTATCTCAGAAAGCAGAAAAATGCCAATAAGTTGCTGCTGCTGCTATACTCGGACCATTGTAATTTCTCGGCTCTTATCTTCGGTGTTGCAGCAGCAGCAGCAGCACGCGTGGGTGCGAGAAGGCGCATATTGCGCACCTGCACGCATACACATCTTTTTTTCTACACACGTATTTCTCCGTCGCACTCATCTTTATTATTTTTATTATTATGATTATTATTAAGCTCTAATACTTTTTCTCAGTTCTCGAGGTACAACTGCGCGCAGGTATTTTATCATATCGTAAAATGACTCGCTGCCACGCTCGCTTTTACATCTCTTACATCCTACACGTCCTTGATTCGAGTCATTTTTTTTTCATCATTATTATTATTTGCAATCCATACAACTGCGACGAATGCGGAATTCCGCGCATATATCGTGATTCGTGAGACATCTTACAACGCGAGTTTGACGTTGCGCGCACGGGAGAGAGAGACTTGCATAAAATTAAATAACTTTTTACGCGGCATTTCGAAATTGCTTTTGATGACATTGAGAGTTTTGTGCAGCAAATCCGAGAACACCGCAATATTATCACGGAGAGAGGAATTTTAAGCTTTCATTCGAGCGAGTGATTATTATGGTGTACGATTTCTCGCGCGTGTAATTTCTTAATGCGGTAGAATGTTGATCTAACAGATTTTGCATTTTTGTGTAATAAATTAAATGGAAAAAACGGAAATTACTCGAGTATAAGCAGGGAAAAAATAATTAACTTCGACTTACATTTCGTAGTTACAAATAGGATTTCTGATCCTTGCGAAAGAATTCAGTTAAATAAATTGTTTATTCGAGTGCAAAAAAATTAGATGGTTCAAACAAAGTAAATAAGTCGATTTAAACTATTTTATTTCTCAGATTCAAAGTGTTAAGAGCTACAAAAATGTTTTCAGTTCATCGTTGATTTACCGCAAACATCAGTCACGTAATAACGACCGTAACACGCACCGCTGTAATAGTCGTTGTCCATCCAGGTGAACTGCGTGTCCCTGCACAATCACAGCCGAGCTTGCGCGAGAGGCCACCGACACCGACGCGTATCCAGCTTCGCAATCTGAAATTCCGCATCTTCGTGCGCGATATACGCGGCTGGAAAAAAACCTACGAGTGACCCCTCCGTACATATATAATAAAATGTACGTGACGGTATGTAACTCGGCCGAAGAAATTTGATATGGTTAAAAAGCACAAGGGGGAAGGCCGGGGGTGGCACGTGCTGCTGGCCGGGGCTCCGGGGGGGCATATAAGGTAAACGGAGAGAATCTGATCACACCGAGGTGTGTTTTCGCGCAAGAAAAAACACTCGAGCTGTTGTACATATACACGAGACACCGTACGTGTATACTACGTAACGGAGCGCGTGCTCGCGCGTGCAGTCTTAAAAATATCCCCTCGCGTGCGATAGAGAGTGAGAGAGAGAAAGAAAAAAAAGTCACTGCTAGCGAACGAGCTGTGTACGAGCTGAAAAAACTCCGTGTCTATCCGTACACGCGGCTGTGTAGTAGTTGGGATCCATTTACTAGACCTTGAGAGAGAGCTCTATCGCAGGCAACGGCGAGGGTATAAAAGTAGCCCCGGCTCTCTCTTACTCCTATAGGTGTATAGATCATGTGATGATAAAGTCGTGCCTTTGATGGTCAACGCTTCATGCTCGGACGAGTTTTCAACTCTCTGCGTTAGTATAGTAGTCTATATATTATTCGCCGTGCGGCGCACGTCTCGCGCGCAATATCATATAAGATATTCCAACCCACGCGTCGTTGACGCAGCAGCAGCAGCAGCAATTTTTGTTGATTCAAAAAATCAAGCTCGACTTTTCTACGAGTCCAAGCAAGCCATTTACTGCAAATAAAAAAAAAAAAAAAAAAAATTGAGCGCGGCGGCACTCGTTACATTAATTATGTTGACTCGTTAAAGCGCGCAAAAATTTACATCGAGTTTTATCGCCGCTCGCGAGTCGTAATTTCGAGAAAAAGTTTGCGCGCCCTCATCTTTAACAACAATGCTCGACGCGAGGGAAAGTTATTTTTCTTTCGACCTCCGCGCAGTCACGGTTGATCATCACAACGACGATCGGCGATGCGAAAGAAACGATTGACGTTTTCGGGCACAAACACCGATGCATCGCAATATCCTCCGGAGAGAGAATCGCGCATCGAGTCTTTTCCGGAAATAAATACAACGATTGCCGATAGTATAGTGTGTCGGATGAATTGGGAACATCGCGCGCGCGAGCTTCAAAGTCTCGGCGTCTCGATCGATAATCGCTCTCAGCTGCGGCAGTAAGTGCCTCTCTGCGCAAAGTAGCGCGAACTACTGTTTTTTTATTCCATCAATCACGTCCAAAGATTCGCTCGTACTCACCGGTTCATTCGCTTTTATTGGGCAAATTTCACTTCCCAAGACCGCAATTTCGGAGCGCGAGGCTATCACATGTATTTATGAATTATGTGTACAAATTGGCTGAGGTGCCTAATTAAATCGCTTAAATTATTTGGGTCAAGGTGATAGAGTTCCCGAAGTACGTTATATGATCATTACACCGAAGCGCAACGCGCGAGCAGCAAAAAAAACTGCCTCGTAATACAATAAAACACTTTTTTTCCTCACCCGGCAGCGCGCGCGCGATACTCCTCGCCGCGCGCCTCGCTCCTTTGTATATGGGCTATTCCACAACAGGTGTTGCAGGCCAAAAAAATGAAGTTAAAACTAACCATGTACTCTTCAAGAACACAATGAAAAATGAAAATCCTGAACATCTCAGCCCTTTAGGTCCAACCCTATTGAATTTTCAGGGCCTCAAAGTTGGATTTTCATGTTATGAGGATATTCTGTTTGTTACTCTGCTTTTCTTGGGTGCATATGAAAAAATTGCTGAACCATGTATTTTCATATAAAATTTGATGTAGAATTCAAATCTGT
>CACVKI010139034.1:0-29834 GCA_902732785.1 Trichogramma evanescens
CGTCCGCAACATGAGCATCCGCAACGAAATTTGTTTATGATGTATGTCGACCTAACCGCTTATGTCAAAAAGCTGCAACTTGACAGTATAGTAGACGACTCATACTTTGAGTTTATACAAATAATTTAAATTGAATCTTATTTTTCTTAAACATTAAAAGTATATTTTAATCGTGTAGAGTATTTTTTTCAATAATAAAGTTAATAAACAATTTTTTTTTATGTGAACAAATGTTAAAAATAACTTTTTGAGGTTGTACACATTTCTTACTAAAAAAATATTTGAGGAAGATTCCTAAATCATGTTCATAGTTAAAATTGAACAATTTGTAACCCATTTAAATGGCTTGCAAAGTTTCATCATTGTGCTTATGATATGAAAAAATTCAAATTCCAGTATGAGTCGGTCAAAAGTTTGTGAGATTTTCCCATATAATTATTATCCCCGGCCACTATATGCATAATCTCAGACGCTGTTTACAAAAGGAGGGAGAAAAAAATGCACAATCAGATTTATTGCTTTGTTAAATATCTGATAAGAGAAGACTTTTCGCGCATGTCTATCTGCAAACACGCGATGATAAGGAACGAGTCTCTCTTAGGCTTTCGAGGTGCACGGCGCGCAATGCGCTAAGATTTCATTTTATATATATTCTACGTGCAGCTATTTCTCATTTTTTTCCTCCTCTGAGCATTTGTTGTACATTACATCTTTCCGTGCCTCGGAATTAACAGTATAACGTACCTTATTTTGCAGCTTTTACACTCAGATGCACATGTAGTACGTAATATTTTGCGTAAGCATGATCAAAAGAGAACGAAATGCGCTAAAAAGGCCGAGGAAGTTGACCTTGACGTTGAACTTTTCTCTTTCTCTTTGTATCGGTGAGTGTATCTCCTCTGTTATATATATAAAGCGTGAATCGCCGATTTCGTACCCATGCTGGTATGTTATCTGTATTTTGCGACGATTACACAATTCACGTGCTCGTATATTCTTGTACATCCTATACCCATCTACGTGTTAACTTTTTTTTGTAAATATCTGCGATATGATATAAATTCTAAAGTAATATATCTTTTATTTTGGTGGTATAAGTCATTTTTTTAAATGTGTACATGAAACATAGGGAAAACGCGCACCCATAGTTCATCGATCGACGACAACACGAACACGTGGATGAAAAAAAAATTCGAGCTATACACATCGTTGCTAAACATCGAAATGACGACAGCAAACCGTTCTGTCGATGATGATGATGATGATGTTGAGTTGTAGCTATATTATGAGATAACTCATGCATACATAGTCATGCACATCCACACACTCCACTGTGTTATGTACGCATCGCTCAATTGTGTAATATGTGTAGAAACGTTTACAGGTACATGTGTATTTTACAGATCTTCTTTGACATTATACACATGTGCACGGACATTGCATAATGTGCACGCGACGTTATTTTTATGTCACGTCGGCTGCGTTACTATGGGCATAAGAGAATTTTTTCCGCGTTTTTTTACTAGAATGAATTTATCAAGCGGCGCAAAAACAATTCAATCGGAAAAATTAGCAATATAACAATGTAAAATAAATCATGTAGCAAGTATAAAAAGGAAAAAAGAACAATTGAAAAACAAGAAAAATAAAATATCCATATCGCGCGTATTATACGCCGGATTGAGTACACTATACGAAGTAAAAGGCCGTTCTCTCCTCGACTACCTACGTGTGTAATAATTTCATCATCGCTCCATCGTACGCATAAATTGTTCGACGCATTTATAATACATTATAAATATTTTCACTCGCCTGGCTTCTCTGTGTGGTCGACTTTATATATATGATATTTTTAGCAATGACGTCGAAAAAGGAAAAAAAAAGGAATGACGATGACACGCTCAGCCGTTATAATAATCAAAGAGATCTTCACTTACAAAATACCAGTCATATCTTAGTTTCTTTATCTGTTTCCAATACCTTTTTTCCCATTTATTGCTTCCTAGACCTTCGAGTTTCAGTTCGCATTATAATAATTCGAAGATCCCGTATTTCCGTAAACATGAAATCTAATATTAATTAAGGAGCTTTCAAATGATCTAATTAGTTCATACAGATGCAACTCTAAATGTACACAAAAACTCTTCCATTTGACTCTTAGTTCAGTATCATTAAATAAATGTGTACAGTAAATGAAGTTTGGTTAAAATTGATGAAAAATAAAATTAAATCACTTTGCGCGTTCACTGTGTAATTTATTAGGGCCTTAAACATTTAAGATATCTAAGTGTATCATCTAAATGATGAATAATTATCTACATTTGATAATCGTCGCGAATACCTACGCGTTCATTTTATAAATTATATTCACACCTCCTATACGCAGACTCGTTGAAGATTTATACTTCAGGTATGAAATGCGATGCTTGATTCCATTGAATAAACAAGAAGAACAGAAATAGATTTGTTTCATAATTTTCAACATCGTATACAGGGTCGATGTATCGTATAATATTTTTTACTGTAATAAGGGACGATGCGTGTTCAACTGCGCTGTGATTTATTTCCCTCACTCGACCGATTGAAATACTTTTGTCGAGCTCTCCATCTTATGCTCATGATAATTCGACATTTTATTTATAAACGCGAAACGATCATTTTATCTTAATACCATTGGCGAAACGGAGCATCGCGTGTACTCGCGATAGCCTCTCCTCGTTTTTTTTTTATTACCGAACGTGATTGTTTCGTCGATTCTCATTGAAATATAATGTCGTTTTTTTAGCTTAGCAATCTAAAATTATAATACGCGTTTCATTAGTGAGCGCAAAATGTGACATTCTATTGAATAAATCACACGTTGTGGCGGCGCTATCACACGCTGACATCATGCGCATTCAGCAGTGCAGGCAACACAGCTACAATTCTTCCTGATATCATGATTCATGTTTAGCACGAATCAAGCTGTATCATATCGCATTTTGCAGTGTGAATCCCTCGCTTCTTTTCCATTTTTCGATGACTTCTTTTTTTCGCATAGTTGAACGCACCAGTTGTACTTGGTGCCAATTACGGTAAATGCGTTATTATTATTATTATTATTATTATTATTAATATGTTCTCAAGACATATAATCAATCGATCCTTGACTGCTCTCGGAAATGCACGAGCTATTCTTTGCAGTGACTCATCCTCGTATAAGTCCGCAGACGTCTAGATGAAGTTTAACCACTGTAAATATTCAACTCAATGTATATGTATACTTTCCTTTTTTTCTCCTTCACGGTTCGTAATGGAAATTCATGCGAAAACGTTTGTTTTCGATTTTTTTAGACTCTATACACTATACTTATGTTATGTGCTTGCTTATTGAAAAAACTCATCGAGAATGTTTGTTTTTCTTTTCAATTCGATTGTCATCAAGATATGGTTACATATAGTTTGATCGAAGTCGAGAAAAAATATTCCACAAATATGAAGTAAACTTTAATTGATACGTTGCGAACCTATTAGCTTGACGATGTCGCGCTGTTGTGTGAAAAGTTTGATATAAAGTGATAAAAATAAGCGAAACCCAATTAATGGTTTCTTAACGTGTATGATTTTAAACTATAGCTTTTTTATGATCTCTCAAGAACTTATATAGTGATAATTGATCACAATTATAGGTCATTAAAATAAAAATAGTCTTAACGATGTCATTTATACTCCAAGCTCAAAAAAGTTCTCTTTTTCGTGTGATAGTTTATCTTTCCTTACTATTTAACTCTCAACTGTATTTATGATTCATTGATATTCAATTGATATAATCCTTTCATGCAAAAGATCATCAAGAAATTGCACACAACGGCTCATAATCTAAATATAATGACCATAAAAATTACAATGAGTTTTTGATACACGATCTTAAATTTAGAATTATAAACTTCTTGAGAGGCTGGAGTGCTATAGAATCATTCTACATTTGAAAGATGGGGTATTTTTACTAGTCAAATGGATTCTGCCGTACATAAATCTCCATTTCTCTATAGAATCCAGAAAAATTAAGTTTTCTTTGAAGAATGGTTATTAACACTCATATAAATACACAGTATATCATTGGATTGCTTCTAACGTTTCTTTTCCAAATTATAACTTTTATTTTATGACTTTTGATTTGATAAAGAAAAGGTTTAAATGACGAAAAGCATTCCCATGAAAAGTTTTAAATAAAGCTTTGTTAATTTAATAATTTTACATTGAATTTAAATTTTTTCACAAATGGTTATAATATCGTTCGTAGTTGTAATTTGACAAAAATGTCATTCCATTCATCCATGTCTTACGTTTTCAATCCTGCTTCCTTAAAAACTCAGAAATAATAAGCGGCCACCAACGACCCTCTGCGAAACATATAGCGAGCAAATACGAATCGTACGTGTGATATTTACGTGACCTGATTATAAAAGACATGTCAATTGGTACAAATACGAGCACACACCTGTTTACAAGTTACAACACAGCGCTGTGATTTTCTTTTTTTTCCAGAAAGCATGCGTATTGCAAAAAAGATGCATTTATGTATCTCGCGAAACGTTTCTACTCAAACGATAGGTATACGCACGCCTGCGAATCGTTTTATTTTGATCGCGAGGCGTAAAATTTTCTCTTATCGAGAACAGGTATTAATTGGTCGTTTAAAAAGTGCAAAAAGACTTTTAAAGCTCACCACGGCGAGTTTCTTTTGGAATGTCGCATCCCGCGCTTCAACCGCAAACTGAACTTCCATGTGTATGTGTCTGCGTGTGGGTATACGTATATGTAGATATATTATTAGCTACAGAGTTTACCTAATGCATATATACACTTCGTCCTAGTTTTCTCTATCCAATGGAATGTCTCTTTTGCTCTCTCTCTCTCTCTCTCTCTCTCTCTTTCTCTCTTTACGAGCGAGTTGCAACGCACTTTTCTCGAAGAGTGCCTGTACAGGTATTCGGCGTGTAGTTGTATATGATAAATGCGCGTGGAAGGTACCAATGTCCCCCTTTCTCTATAAATCCCATAGGCGCATTCTTCAGCTTACACATCTTCGAGAGTCTATAAGACACACTGACGCTGGAAAACTTTCCATCTTTTTGATGTTTCGGCATTTTCCTTGACGCAGAAAAAAGTTATCGATCGCGGCTTGTCAATCATACAAATGATAACTGATCAATTTTCATCTTTCGCCTGCTCGACTATTTTGTACTTGCAGAAAAAAACACGTATAGTTAGTTGAAATGTAGCCTGATGTATACTTTTATGGTGGCGTTTTGCTCATTATGCCACTAATTGAAGCTAGTAACGTTAGCTGCAACAGCGGCGGCGTTGACAACTTTTGTCTTTGTTTCAAAGAGAGAAACAACGGTTAATAACCACGCGACATCCAGCCTGAACATAAACTTCGTCCGTTCGAGCTCATTGTTTATTTTGGACTCTCGAGCTGTTGTATTATTTGGAATTGTGAATAATTGAAATATTAATTATAAAAAATGTTTGGATTTGAATAAAAAATGATCAAAAATGAAATAATTCTTATCAAATAGGGCTTTTGAAAAAAAATTTTGAATCGTATTGTAAGCGCGACACTACAATAATTACACAGCAGCATTAATTTAAAGCTTACATTTTTCATGCTCAGTACATAGTACTCACAATTCTTTTTCAAAGCGTTCGCTTCAATTTCCTTCCAACCCTTTTAATATTCTTCTCTTTCGTGTACTTTGTGGCCGTTTCTCTTCGCTCTACGAGCTTTCATTCACCCCTTTTTACACGTTTGTAAAAGTCGTGTTCAAGTCACGTCTGTTATCTGTCTGCTCATTCATCAACTCTGGGCGACGCACTTTTTTGTTCTCTTTTACAAAAATGAAAGAATACGTAATGCGAGCTTTGGATAGTATACTGCGTGTGCGTTCGTCTGCAGTAACATTGAGGAGACATTGCAATATTTATCCACATTGTACATAAGAATTGAGAGTTTGTTGTTGAAAACTGTATGCGTGTTTCTGATTTATGTATGACTGGTTGTAGCAGAATTTCGTGTTGTAGGCTTCAACGCTCACGCGAATGAGTTTGAGGCATTGATAGTATCTCTGTTTTACATATTAACTTTGTTTACATAAATGAAACATCGACCTAAATCAGTTTTATTAGTTTTATAGCTACTAAAAATATTTCAAAGCTTGAAACTTTAATAAATCTTTTTGGAGTTTATCTGTTTATATTTTGTACTTTATACGCACTAAAACTATAATGTTTTAAATTTATTTGCAATAATTATTTTCGTGATTTAATCATATTAAATTTTTTATAAAAATTTATGTACGTTTATACTCACAATCTTGTATTTTTTTCAGTTCTAGCTCTTGTCGACAGTTGACATGGAATTTGACTGCAATTGCATATTCAACGAGCTTGAGAAATCTCTGTCATCAAACATGTTGTAGTTTGAGAACGACTCATCAAAGCTGCGGTCCAATTTGGCTTTCGTCTCTGTGAAAAGTGCTAAACAGCTGTTATTATCAAGATGCGGGAAGGATCAAGCAAGATCCCAGGTTAACGGAACCTACGAGGGATCTTCCAGCAGCATAAAACAAAACAGTGCAATGGCCATACGTCGGTAGTAGTGGCTAAAAATACTCTTTTTTAGTTGTTGATTTTTTTTTGTTCAAGTTGATAGACGAGGAGCGAGTACGGATTTTCGTTAAACGAAAAGAGTCAATTTGTATATCAATACGTTAGAGTAAAAATTTGTCGACATGTCTTTTTTGTCGAATCTGAAGAAGGCGTTCCACTTCGGTGGCAACGATGCCAAGAAGAAAAAGCTTTATAATAATATAAAAATGGACGTGAGTCCTGAAGAATTTTGGGATATGATCGGCGAGCTCGGCGATGGAGCTTTTGGAAAAGTTTACAAGGTTTGTTATTCTGTTAATTATAATAACGTTAATTTAAACCCGTTACTTCCCGTTAATTTCAATACATTAAATACTATCGGTTCGTAAATTAATAAATTGCCTTAGGGGATCGCGTTTATAGCATTTTTGCATCACTCGATTTTTGCCCCAGCTAATCGCTGCTAATAAACATTTTTATTTTTCATCGTTTTTTATCGACGTTAGCGGCGTCTATGCATGCGTTATAACATTATTAGACGGCATCAGTCGTAGTGCTTCATAATTCAATAATGTCTACGTTCAGCCGCGCTGCCGCTGCCGCCGCTGACGATGACACAACAGGATTATGCTCTCTACGTATATAGCAAACGAACACACATTCTCTTCCGCGTAAGTGTACGCGATTTCCGGCCGCGAGTGAACTGCCGCGAGAATGACATGCGAGTGTATAATGCACGTAGGTGTGCGATTTGACCTAGAAAGGAGAAAAAGAAGGAAAAGGCTTTGTGGGTTACCGCAGAGTTCAACTAATGACTATTTGATTGAGACGAATGTTTGTTTGTTTTTTTTATCTTTTCTCTTTATGTACACCCAAACGCGTAATTAAGGATGAAAACTTCATCGCAGCTGCTGCCGCCGCCGCCTCGATTATCGATAATTTCCGCTCAAAAAGTCGACCTCGAGAGTTTCGCGATATTTCTATAGAAGAACAGATGATCTGATTAAACCCTTCAGCTGTGCACTTCGCTTTTGCGCTGCAATAAAAGTGATACTTAACGCTCGGTTCCACTCGATAATGCACACGCGAGCTAAACCGTCTTTTTTTCACTCGGGCCCCTGCGTGTGCTGCAGCGTACAATGTACATCGCAAAGGATAAATGCACGATATAAATTTTTTTTTACTCTTTTCTGTCGCAGGCGCAACACAAACAGACGCATCAGCTGGCAGCCGCTAAAATGTGCGCGCTCGAGGGCGAGGACGATCTCAGCGACTTCATGATCGAGATCGACATATTGTCCGAGTGCAAGCATCCGAACGTCGTCGAGCTTCACGAGGCTTACTTTATCGAGGGCAAACTATGGGTAAGAGACTTTTTTCCGTTTTCCCTCTTCTTTTTTTTCTCTTTTTTAATCTCGTAATCGAGAGAATACCATTGAAGCGTGTATAACTGCTGCGCGTCGGCCGTTGTTCAGTTACTTTATCGCGCGGACATGCACACTCGATGGCGCTTGCCCCCGGCCGGCAGATCGATATACATTGATATCATTATTTTAGCTCATCGATGCGTAAATTATGTATTGGCCCGATGATGATTTTTTACTGCTCTTCTCTTTGTCTTTCTCGCTCGTACGTGAAAACTTTTGAGCTTTAATGATCACGCGTTAACTAGCCCGTTCGTTTGTTTTCTCTTTATTAACAGATGCTAATCGAGTACTGCGACGGTGGCGCAGTAGATTCAATTATGGTCGAACTTGAAAAAGCTTTAACCGAGCCTCAGATAGCTTACGTTTGTCAGCACATGGCCAAAGGACTGGCCTTTTTACATAAAGCCAAAGTCATACACAGAGATTTAAAGGCTGGCAATGTACTTCTCACAATGGCTGGTGGCGTCAAACTTGGCAAGTATACTTTTTTTCTAAAAGTCAGCTCTTCGCGTCGCTCGCAAATCCTCTCTAATCTTTACTCTTGAACCCCCCTTACAGCTGACTTCGGAGTATCGGCGAAAAACAAGCACACGCTTCAGAAACACGATACCTTCATCGGCACTCCTTACTGGATGGCGCCCGAGGTCGTTCTCTGCGAGACCTTCCGCGACAATCCCTACGACTTCAAAGTCGACATCTGGTCATTAGGCATAACGCTGATCGAGTTCGCGCAGATCGAGCCACCGAATCACGAGATGTCGCCGATGCGCGTCCTGCTCAAGATTCAAAAGAGCGACCCGCCGAAACTCGAGCAGCCGAGTCGCTGGAGCAAGGAGTTCAACGATTTCATTTCCAAGGCACTTACCAAGGATCCGCAGAGTAGGCCGACCGCCGAGGAATTGCTCAAGCATCCGTTTTTGGCTCGCACGCTCGACTCCAAGCCCATTCGAGATTTATTGCTCGAATATAAAGCCGATGTCGTTGAGGAGGAGCTCGTCGACGAGGACGCTGAGGTACGTTCCTTTTTAATCCTTATTACCTTTTACCGTACGAAATGACTTTTCGACAATCATTACCGAAATGAAAAGTATTTCTTACCATATAGTCATTTAGTGCAGTATTCAGAAATGGTTAAAATGATATTTGCAAAAAATTGCATGTGTCAGATAAACTTTTAATTAAACGCAGCAAGTATTGAGTGATAGTAACTAATTTAGCATTGAATAATATTTTTCAAGCGACGCGCACTCATCATCATATTTTTGGTTTTTTACTATTGAATTGCATTACACATTTTTTCACTTCTATTATCAATTAAAAATATTAAATTTTTTTGTGACATTTACTGCACCAATTTAATTTATCCCATTATAATATCAGTCATGCGTTTACTTGAAAAATATTATTCCGAATTATATTAAAGTTTGTACTAATTTGCCGCATACTATCCATTAACTACTAACAAATTGATGCTTTTAAAATCTATCTCTCTAAGTAATCTATTTTGCCAGAGTAATTTTTTTTAAATAAAAAATAAAGGTATAAAACGGCACGCACATCTCAGTATAATCGCGAATCATTAAACCATTGATACTTGTACATAATATCTATACCGTTTATAATGATAAACAATTTTGTGAAAGAGTCGTCAATGTGTGCTATGGTAATTTTTTTCTATTACACGCTTACACACCGTACGAATCCTAGAAGTTGAAAAAGGCGAAAAAGCACCGAGAACAGTATCAGCGGATCGGTAAGCTGCTACCCAGTGACTCGTTGGCGCTATTCACTAAAAGTCAATCAGTCATGTCCTCTTGCTTTGCTTGCAAAGTACATTGCGTTACAAACGATACCTAAATCGGTGATTCTTGAAATCATATTTTCAAAGAATTTTCTTTTCCATTTCATTGGTAAAATTTGTTAATTAAATCAATAAACCAAAAAACATGGATAGAATTATATTCCGTTATATGCCTTGATATTTAAAGGGTACCTAAATGTGTGACTGATTCCAACTTATGAATCATAGTATCATGGCTTATTATAGATGTATAATAATTGATTTGTATTCACAACGTATCACTTTGGATAATAAATTAATGAAACGGATATTTTTGATAATCCGTTATCAGCAGAATAGATATTTGTAGCAAGAGCACGCCCAGTTACGTATAAGTCATTAGAAAATCATCAATTTTAATTCATAATGAAAGAATTTTTTTGTAATTCTTTTATCTAATTTTACACGTATATTTGACAGGGTGTGTACATGTAAGGATTACATACAATCATTATTTCTCGAGAGATGAATATGTATGAAAATAGTGCATACAATTTTCGTACATATTCATCCCGTGAAAAATAAAAGTGTATAATCCTTATGCATACGAATCATACCCTATCTATACATTTTTGCTACAATCATAATTAAAGTTAACAATTTTTTACACGGGTACTTTTTTTAAACAATAAAACAATTTTTTATAATATTTTACCATAATAAACACTTTCATTGCTTTGAAAATAAGTGTATCAAATTACGTTTAAAAAAATAAAAACTTTTATCAAAACGGTAAGAAAAATAAGTTAAACATGTATTTTTAATACTTGAAAGTATTCTTGATGAAGGCTACACTTTTCTTTACTCGTTAAACAATGGAAAAAATCGAAATCAAAATTTTTAAATGTGGTTGGAATTGAGAACATTAAAAAGTTAATTATTTTACCAAAAAGTTTTACTGCCAAATTTTCAAAATTGTATGTGCACGTTAATTTTAGAATCATGTATTTAAGAATGTATAATAGTCAAATATAACACGTGCATTATTACAATATGAACAAACTAAAATGGTAGAGGAAAAAATATGAATATATATTTTAATACTTGACGAGTCATGAATTAAAATCAAAATATTTATCTCATCTTTTAAACGACAATGTTGTAACAAGCGAATGTAAAACTCCAAAAAATATTGACGTAGCCTCGAAGGAATGTTTAAGCCAGGATTGAATTAAAAATTTCCTAACACATTTTCCGTAAGCTCTGCTGAATATATTTCTAAAAAGTTATGGATAACATTCTTTTGGAATCCATGAAAGTTTTCAGAAAAATATTCATTTGATATCTCAGAGAGTGAGTTTAAATATTTCCATTTTTAAACTGAATTCGGTAACTGCTTAACATAATTGTTAGGGAATTATCAATCAATAAAGTTAAATTTGCTAACATGAAAAAAGACTTGGACGAAAAGCGAAGTATATAAGCTCAAAACCATAACAAGTGTGATAAAAGTACACGATACTTGGAACAAATATATTATTATTCATAAAGCAAATATGAGGTGCTTGCGCTAGAGAAATAATTTTAGTCGACAGAAAATTCCTTATCGTGTGTGTATTATATAATCGATAATCCATATTTTGTCATAACCACTGCCTTTCTTTTAAAATGTAGAGCAAGAGTCCAAACCTGTATTGGTTTTTGCATGACCGTAATGATAAGTTTTGCAAAGCCTTGTTCCGGTATAATCATAAAATTCTTTCCATGATTGTATTAAAAGCATAAAATACACACTTGATCCTTAATGCCTTATATAATGTGAAACCAATAAATTATTATAAAGACCTAAGTAAGTTATAAGTCGCAAAAAACAACGACAAGTAATAAAGATATTGAAAAAATATCATTTTACCTTGTTCTCACAAGTGCCTAATTTGATGTTGCACATCCTAGCTACCCCTCGCCCCTAATACAGATCTGCAATAGTTTGATTTTCATAATATAGTGTTTTAGTTTTTAATCTGAGATTATTTATCCTCTTACTGTGCTATTTTTAAAATCATTGTTACGCTAAATATTTACCCTTGTTTCGATAATATTTTTGAGTTACGTTACATAAATATTTAATATAACTATTGGTGCTTTTTCAATATATGCATCGATGACACATGCGAACAAAATTTTTTTTTTCAATTTATAATATTGAGAACAAAAAACTATTGGTTGTACATGCGATTCATCTGGTGGGCCTGATGAACAGCCCCATCGATCGTGCGTTTGCCAGGTTAGTGGAAAACTGAACCCAAAAACCAGCCCAAAATCTTGTATAGCCTGCACTTTACTCATTACGTTACACTTACGTACATTTGAAAAACAAGATAATATTATAGTTGACTTCACCTACATAGGTTTGATCCACTTTTCATCGCATTTAAGTATTGCACCTATACTTGAAACTGTTTTATTTATTACTCTAAATATTATTTTCTTATCTTAAGCAGAGTATAATTTCCCTCCGTGATTATTATTATTTTTTATTTATAAGATTTGCATGTGTAGTCGTTTTACACGAGCTTTTTATGAAGATCTTGGCAGTTTTATTGAATTCGTAAATATTTGTGTTCATCGTAAAATTGCAAGATCAAACTTCGAGTGATTAAAATCTTTAACTAATATATATTAACATTTTCTTGATCTCTTTTAATTTTATAATTACAATTTTTGTAGACTAGATCGTAGTGAAAATTGTTGTTACAAAATTTGTTGCTTCAGAAATTTCAACAATATTTTTTCTTTATTACAGGAGCAGCACCGTGCATCCCAACTTCCACTGGATATGGATCATATGGTGGATGATTCTGCATCTGTACGAAGCGACAATGACGCTAAAAGTAAATTTTGCTGCCTATAACTATAATGCGAGATTCGAATTATTTGTAATTATTTGATATCACAGTTTCAGAGAAAAATGCTGCCGTTGCAGTGCCAGCTAATGCGGCGAAGAGGGAAGAAAGCAACAAGAGAGAAATTAACAGAGATGGTGAAAGAGACGAGCGTTCTAAGAAACTCAAGAAAACTGAGTCCAAAGAGAATATTCCAGTTACTGTTGAAAAGAAACCCGTAAGTTCTTCATAAGATGTTATCTTCTTGTGTTGTAAAAAATTGATTTTTCGATTAATGCTGAGTTGATATAATTTTGCAGGCACCAAAACCACCGACGCAACCGTCAGAGCAAGTCGAACGACGAGCACCTCGTGAAAAAGGTCCTGCTCCACGACCGCCGTCAATCGCTCGACCCGATGAAAGTAAATCAGTTGAGCAACAACAGAAACCAAGTGCCATGGAAGTGGAAACAAAACCACACAACGGTGATAGTCGTAAGCCGCCTACGCCGGATAAACCGAAACAACAAGCAACTGCGGAGCAACAGATAATTTTAAGGTCCAAATCTACTGATAAGGGGAAAGTTTCAAATATTGAAGAAAAACGCAAATCTCTTCCCGCCAAACCGTCCGAAAACTCTAAAGAATGTGATAAAGAAACGCCGCAAAAACCAAGTTCACTTAAAGAAAAGAATGTTCTTGAACCGAGCCCAAAGAACATTCGCGAGAAGCAATCACAACAGCAGGACCCGCAGAGCCGTCTTAGTCTTAGTGATCAAAAGCGTAAATCCGTCGAAGAAAAACTCAATGCCTTACTGGAAAAACAATTGTCCAATGCGAACGCAGAGGCGAAACAAAATATTGTTATCTCGAGACAAACATCTCGAGATTCTAATAGCGACAGTCCGAAATCCAGCTCGATAAGCAGTAGTGGAACTTTGAAGGGTAGCTGCTCCATGGGTGATATAAAAACAGCAGCTGTGGCATCTGCCGAAAGGCGTAGAAGTCAAGAGTTTGAAGCTAAAAGAGATAATTCAATTGAAAATTTGTCAGACAAATCAGACGAAGCTCTGACTCCAGTTAAAAAAGACGCGAATGCTTTAGATAGAACCAAAAATATGAGCGGCTCTGCACTCAATGTGTCGGTTATCACTTCAACTCCAATTAAAAATAATGCACCCCGTCCGACTGGAAAAGATATCGTTGTTATTACAGCTGGTACATACAATTCCCTAAGCAAAACTCTATTTTAAATATTATAGATACTTATTGTAATATTTTAATTTTTAGGCACACAAGAAGCAGATCCACGTGCAAACACATCTACGACGGTGCGGATAATGTCGGAGAGTCCTGATCCTTCTAATAGTTTAGCTAGCAACGTAAGTCAAGTAACAGTAGTAACAACTACGCATCCACCGGTTCTAGTTGATGCAGCTTCCAGTCCACCACCAGTAAGACGTGGTTCATCCGAGGTGGTTATAGTTTCAAACGAAACAAATAAAACTCAGGTTAATAGACATTCTAAATGCTAAATTCGTAAAAAAACATCAATAGTTCATTTAATAAATTTATTTTTGAAACAGGTGAATGAAAGCTCAGCTGAAGACGATGGATTTACGAGTCTAGATAGCTTAGAGTACACACCGCAAGAACAAGCTATCGTTATTGGCGCTGATCAATCTATTTCAAACAAAAAGATTGGCAAGCGATTAGACGAGTCTGAAGTAGTGATAGTCAGTCCAATTGTAGACGAGCAACAATTAATATTACAAGATACTAGTCATGTATCGGTTGTCACAGTCGGAGACGAACGCGAACAAGTTATAGACTCGTCGCAATTGGCTATCACTACAGGAGATGATGAAAATGCCAAACAAGTAATGAATGGACAAGTAAATATCCATGAGTAGAATTTTATGTAGATTATTTTATAACTTGATTATCATTAAAATCTTTTTTAACTTTGCAGGTTCGTATGCATCAAGTAGATCAAGCAGTTACAGGTCGATCGCCAACAAAACAGCAAACTACACCATCGCCGAGTAGCGGTGGAAAGTCGAGGCGTAACAGTTCGGCAACTTCAACCTCTCAACAAATCATCAAAGAAAGCAAGCGTGTTTCGCCAGATAGCTATGATAATTCAACAACGCGTTCTCAAAGTGACTCGGGTTCGACGCGGTCGCACACTCCTAGTAAGAGCATTGATCGTTCAGACGCCGAATCGATTTCCACGACTATCAGTCAAGATAGTCGCGGCTCAAATAAGGATAATAATACCTCCAACAACAATAGCAACGTGAATAATTACGTGCAGACGGCGAATAATCAGCAACAGAATAATGGCCCGTCTCCGGCAGTTGTGGCACAAAATCACAACAGGCATTCGCAAACGGTTGTCGATGGCGATGAAGAAGTGGTGCTGCGACGCAAGCCGGAGTACATTCGTGAAATGCCTCGCAGAACGAAAGAGGACATCGAGAGGATACAAATGATGAATCTGAAAAAGAAAACGAGAAAGCGAACGAGGAAATTCGAAATCGATGGGGTTGTTGTTACAACTACCACTTCTAAGGTGATTTACGGTGATGACGAGAATGGCAAATTCTACGATGACCAGATTTTCCGTAAACAGGAATTACGTGAGCTCAAAATGCTGCAAAAAATTGAACAGAAGCAGTTCAACGATTTGTCGCAAAAATCACACTTTGCTAAAGAACAGCAGGAAAAGCGTAACGAGCAGGAAAGGTTGTTACTTGAGCGCCAAGCTGAAGCAGAAATAGAATTACAGGCACGGCAACAACGGCAACAGTTGGATAAGGCTGAGCAACAGCAAGAAAACGATCTTCGGCTCACGTCAAAGAAGATTAGAGCTGAACAAGAGCGGGAACTCAAAATATTCAGGGAAGGTCTCAAACAAGATCTGCGACTACTCAAGCAAGAAGTTGATCTGATGCCTAAGGTAGATATAAATATATTTATGTTGATTTTTATGAACAATAATATTAAAAATCCCTTTTGAATTTTCTTTAGGAAAAACGTAAGAGCGTGTTCAAAGCGAGAAAGGAAAAACTCGAAGCTGAACATGAAGAACGCGAAAAAATTTTCTTGGAGAAGTTGAACGAGAGTCATGATTCATCGCTTCGACGATTGTCTGACAGTCACCGCGAGAAAATTGCTCTGATGGAGCGACAATTCCTGCAACAAAAACAACAGCTTTTAAGAGCTCGCGAAGCTGCTATTTGGGAACTTGAAGAACGTCATATTCACGAGCGTAATCAACTGCTCAAGAGACACCTCAAAGATTTATTCTTCCTGCAGCGTCACCAAATGCTTATCAGGCATGAAAAGGAACTTGAGCAAATGAAACGCATGAACCAACGCAAAGAAGAGGAACTCATCAAGCGCCAATCGATTGAGAGACGAAACCTGCCTAAGAGAATAAGGAATGAGATGAAAGCTCGTGAAATGATGTTCAGGTATTGTGTTATTGCTTAATTTCAAATTTTTTTTCAAAAAAATGATCTTACCATAATGAATTTTCTTACCTCCAGAGAGTCTATGAGAATTTCGATGTCAGCTGCTCTCGATCCTGAGGCAGAACGTGATAAGTTAAAGAAATTCCAAGAGAATGAAAAGAAAAGATACCGGGCAGAGCAGCAACGATTTGAGCTAAAGCATGCCCGTCAACTCGAGGAAATGCGAGCTTCCAGTGATGCAACGATCAAAGAGTTAGAACAACTGCAGAATGAAAAACGGAAAATGCTTGTGGAGCACGAGTCCATCAAACTCAAAGAACAGGAAGAAGCGTATGCTAAGGAATTACGGGAATGGAAGGCTGAACTTAAACCGCGCAAACAGGTATGGGAAAAAGTATAATTTTAAGATTCCTCCTTGATCAGCTACTATTCCGATTTTTGCTAAGAATATTTAACTTCGATCATAACTTGAATATTTACGTTAGAAATGAAGATCTGGGTAACTTAAGATGTGTTATAATTTCTTACGTAAAAATTTTGTAATTAAATAACATAAAATAGTGTTGAGTGAGTTTTGTAGATGGTTAAAATGATTTAAAAATTGTAAACATTGCCAAATTAACGTATAAAGTAGTTTGCTAAGTAATTCATGTTATATCATCATCTCAAAAGTTTCTCGGTAAAAAGGGAAAACCATTTCAAATAATCATCGTGAACATATTGTAATATCTATTGAAAAACAAACTAACGTGAGGAAACAATCTGACGAATCCATCTGCAGAATTTTGAAGGCGAACTTGCAAGAGAAATGGAAGCTTTGGAGACACGTTTTAGTGGATTTCTACCTTCGAAGATGAGTGGCTTCTACTTGACCAACTACAGCCACATGGACTTTTCGTTCTCAAGCCTTCCTCGACCTCCCAAAACTGAAAGCTTGAACAGACGACGTTCTACGTTACACACTGCCCCGACATCACCTCAGTCAAATCCAAATACTTCTATTGGTCCTATTACTCCTAACACTTCTCCTGGGTTGTTTACGATTCCCCGCGTACGCTTGAGTGGATCGGATTCGAGCTCACTACCTGGTGGGACACTATCTCGTAGAGCTCATTCTGTTTCTCCGACGTCTGACGCTAACGCTTCTTCTTATTCTCAACGAAAGCCTGATTTTTCACACTCGTCCTTCCAAAGCTAATATTTCTAATTCATCGCTTTTCGCTAACCAAATGATGTTGCTTCGATGTTTTGTCTAGACAATCGTACTTAACAAGCTATACGTGGATCGTTGTTCTTCACCGAAATAATAATGCTAATTCAAATATTCGGGTGTACATTATTTATATTAGAAATGAAAAATTTCATTTGAAGACAGATACAACTAATTATTCATTTATATCGTGCTTTCTTTCACGTGTCATTCTAGTTGGAAAGTTCGAATAATTATTACTTGAAAATTTTTATTATAAATTAATGTAGTAAATTTTGTTACTACTTGTTATATAAATGAAGCAAATGCTTCGACTTGAAATCATTCATTTCAAATTTATCATACTGATGTAAAACATTAAAATTTCATACATCGACATGCCATATGAAAAAATTTCGCAATTGTAGATAACTTTAGTTTTCTAAGTAGGTTAAACTCTTCAAAACTCCCTTGTAATTAATTTTTGCCAGGATACTTGCTGACTTGTTTAACTTCGATTAATTTCTGTATAAAAACAGAAATTTACATCGTTAAAAGTCAAAAAGTATATCCTTTTCAAATAATAAATAAAAAAATTGAAGAAATTTAAAAAATTTAAAGATAAATTATTTATCATTACATGCAGACGTGCTATGCTAGCTATACATCGTAACTGATGTAAACGGATGATGACAAATTATCGTGGGGTTTGACTTTTCTTTGTTTAAGAAAAAATGTCTTCGTTTGCAATGTAAGCTTCCTTTAATTTATTCCTTATCTACGTAGAAAATTATAAATAAAAATTATAATATATTTCAGGTACTATAAATTTAAACATATATTTACATTCGTATCATCGTTGTTAATCTCATTTTTTTAAGTCCACGCATTGAAGTTAATCATGCAATTAAATATGTTGTATAATCATCGTTTTTGTAAATTATTTTATGTCGCCACTTCATTTTTTGTGTCATTTTTATACTTTTGAATTTAAATGTATTTATGTGCCTACAAAAAAGTAACACAATTGAATGTGTACACGAAAGTTATAATTACATGTGTCTTTGAGCGTATCTAAATGGTTCCAAATCAATGTTTTATTGTTGGGTAAAAGGGCTCATGGTGATCATTACTTAATAATGTTGAAAAAATTACGTGTTGCAAAGTGTTTGGGTGCTTGGAATTTTTGTTCTGTTATTTTTTAATCTTTCAAACAAACCAAACAAATTTCATTTATCCATGAATTACGAGAACAAAAAGCCAACTATCCAACAAAAATGATTGAAAAGGCAAAAAATGTTGTTACTGAGGTGACAATTTAACACGAGTCTAAACTTCAGAATTATAGAGAGGTTAGTGTATATAAGTATTATTTATCATTATTTGATCACCATTTGTCGGATTTGAAGAGTCTAATGAACTAAAATTATTTCTCTTTTAAATCATCAACATTTTACCCATTGTACGTGTATACGATCAGGTCTATACGATAGTACATGTAAAAAATCGACGTACAATCAAACTTACGTTTAATAGATGAATATAGTCTGATAATAAAACGTTGGCTGTTGCAGAAGCTCGAAGAACAGTTCGCTATTCAGCTCGAAGAGCAGGATGCAGTGCACGGACCAGGCAATATGCCTCTTTACCTGCCGGCAGATCTGCCCGATCTCATGCATCACACGACGGCCACGGGCTCGACGCGCAGTTCACTTTCATCGGTCAGCGAAGGATAAGAAAAGTCGTCCCTTCGCCGGTCTCAACTTTATCGAATGCTCAGTCGTGCGCTGAACTTATTAAATAAAGTATCCCATCGTATACTTTTATATATTTAAATAATCCACAACCGTTGGTGCCCGATGAGATGATATATTTTTTATTAAATATATTTCAAGTATCCACATCACCATCATTAATTTGCAATTACCAAAATATACAGCAATAGAATTGGTTTTGTATCATATCATTATAACACTCTCATACGAGAATATTAAGAAACAATATGATTACACATACGATATAGTGTGCATTTAGACGATGTTTATTGTATTATTTGCATTGACATTTATCGCAAAAAAGTAGAAGTGTATAAAAAAATGTAATTTACACACAATGAAAATATTAGTGAAGCTTTTAGTATTTCGTAAATCTTAGACGATAGACGTTTTAAATTCTAAATTTTTCTAAAAATTTGTTTAATCTGTTACATACATTTTTGAAAAAGTTGAACTAATTGATATGAAGTAACAACTGATTATAATTTATGAAATGTGAACTTATACTGAATTTAAAGTTGCATATAATAGTTTTTTAAGTATGACACGTTCATTTACCGTTATTTTATAATATCATTGGTTGCATGATGATCTACATTAACAAAATTATCTTTAAATTTCAGAATTGAACTTCTGAAACAAATATATATTATACGTTTTGTATATATGAGCCATTTAAATGTAGCAAATTGAAAAGGGTAATTCAAATCACTATTGTGTCTTGAGTATAAACGAGGCTATTTAAATTCACTAATAACTATTTATAATTAAACTTTATAAATGTGTTGAGTTTATCTATACAAGAAATATAATAATAATCAAGTCTTATATCATAATAAATTTTGTAAATAACTTAGCGTAATTTATTTTTAAAAAAGTTTTTACTTTTACTACCCAAAAATGCTACTTTTGTAAATAAAACAACATCAACACTGATGCAGAAAAATCGAAAACTTTAATGTCAGCAAAATTATCTTGAATTTAATTTTACAATTAATTCTGCTCTTTAACTTTATAGACTTTTCAAGTGCTAAATTCATTTGCTGTCTGTTATTCATGAACTGAAAAAATGTACGGAATATACAAAAAAAATAATACATTAAATGTAGAATAACGCCGTTTTGGCAAGTTCTAAAAATGATTCTTAAAATAAATTTATGACTTTATATGTATGAAAAAGGACTGAGTCAAGTATAATGTATACAATATCTAAAGGTTTTATAGAAAAATATTCTGTGTAAAATAATTAACAGCCGTATTTACAATTTTTAAAATTCGATTGATTTTCATTTAATTGATCGATCGAATGAAAATTCATTCACCGAGTGTTCCTGTATATAAGCATGAAAGAGACAAAGTTCAGAGCTTAGAACGAGTATTCATCTATAAATATCTGCTAATTATTTTTGTAGAGAATGAAAGATATCGCATAAATGAGCATCGATATAATCGAAAAAAAAGAAACCTGAAAAGAAATAGAATGAATCGTAGATATGAGTGAAATGTATAATACAAAAAGTTTAGTTATATATTTTTAAAATTTGATGAAAACTAAAATGTTAGCTTATCATTACTTTTATATCTACGTCAGATTAATTATTATACAGAAAAAGTACATTTATAGATACTTTATTAAGATTATATGATATAATTACTTTTAATAATGGAAAATATGTTTCATTGTGGTAAAGAATGAAATTATATTATCGAGGATCGAATAATAAATAATTTAATTTTATGATTGGTATTTTTAATTTCCTGAAAACTCTCGTTTAATTCTAATCGTCATACATCAGCTCCTAATCCTCTGAGGTTCGTCACTCAACCTGTAGTTGCGCTGCAAGTACTCATTATCGCTCGGTAAGGTTTAAAAAGACGCGAGTTAGCACATGACATCTCCAAAGTGTACAGAGTTGCGTAGTTCGTAGTAAGACGTAGAACGGCAGTCACTTTGCTATGCTTCACAACGATAATTACGTATTAAAATAAATAATCGTCCGGTGGAAACAGTTTAAATCTTTAATAATATACTATATTTTTGTTGCCACGAATAGACATTAAAAATAATCATAGTAGTCGCTTGCAACAATCGAAATGAGTGAAAAGATCAAGGTATGTGTAATAGGTGCAGGCGCAGCGGGCTTATGCGCTGCGCGTCACTTGGCGGGAGATCCAGATACATTTGAATTCGTATTATTTGAGAAAACTTCTGACGTCGGTGGAACTTGGAATTATGTCGAGGAAGTTGGCCAGGATAACTATGGTTTGCCTATACATTCCAGCATGTATAAAAATCTCAGGTATAATATCATCGCAACTCTTTTATTCGAAATGGTTTAATTCATAACATTTTAATTGACATAGGACAAATTTGCCGAAAGAAATCATGAGTTTTCCCGATTTTTCTGAAATAAAAACTGATGGTACGGACAGCTGTCTTTTACATTCTGACATTTTAAAATATTTGAAAGATTATTCTCAACATTTTCAATTGCATGATTTTATAAAAGTATGTCACATTTTTATAACTTTTTTATCATTAAAAGAGAAAAAAATATGCATGATAAAAATATATTTTTCAGTTTGAAACGCTTATTGAAAGTGTAAAGTTAGTGACAGTGAACAATGAAGAAAAGTGGAAAGTTGACATTCTCGAATTAAAAACATCCAAAAAAGAAAGTTTATACTTTGATGCAGTTATGATCTGTAACGGGTATGACGAATAACTCTTCAATATTCAATTATTTTTCAATATTACGAGAAGTAAATTTTATTTCAATTTCTTACAGGCATTATTTCGATCCATACATTCCAAACATTCGTGGACTCGATGAGTTCAATGGTGAAATAATACATAGTCACAATTACCGAATACCCGAAGCTTTTTTAGATAAAAAAGTAATGGTATTGGGAGCCTCGAGTTCCGGAATCGACATCGCTTTCGAGTTAATTGGTAAAGCTTCACACGTTTATTTGAGTCACAATAACTCCAGGTAGGCCCATTCACAATAGGTTGTTTACCCATAATTTCAAACTCTTATAATTTAGAAGTGAATAATTTTATACAGATTAAGCATAGCGGATTCGGATGGTTTTACCCAGGTTCAGGGCATCGATAGATTCGAAAATGACAAATTTATTTTAAAAGATAAAACATCGATCGCAGCTGACGTTCTTATGCTTTGTACGGGCTATAAATTTTCATATCCCTTCCTCGACGATAATTGTGGCATTTCTGTTGATGATAATTACGTTAGCCCACTTTACAAACATTCGATCAATATCACACGTCCGACTATGTGCTTCATTGGAATTCCTACCGTAGTTGTACCTTTTCCTATGTTTCATATGCAGGTATTTGAATATTTTTATACTTTTTAGAAATTACGATTCAATTTGATAATTCTGAAGTAAAACATTGACTTTTAGGTTCAGTATTTCTTATCGATGCTAAAAGGTAAAACTGTATTGCCCTCGAAAGACGATCAGATTGCCGATTCGAATTCAAGTATTGCCAATGGTATAGTGGCCAAACGTCACGCGCACAAGTTAAGTCACGATCAGTGGACTTACAACGACGACTTGGCGCAAGATGGACAATTTCCAGCTCTACCGGATTATTACAGATCAGGATACGAGGCATGGTGGACCAAAAAACGGACCAATCTTCGAGATTACAAAAAATTTTGCTTGGTCATTGACAAAAAAGACGATGGTTCGAGCTCGGTACAAGTTATCGATCCTCGAAATTGATTCAAAATAAAATATGCATATATAATAATGAACGTATATACAAATGAGCGTTGTGTTTGTGAACTTCATACCGATCTCGTCGACGAATAATCCTTCAAATTGGCGATATCGCTCTTGTCCATACTCCTGAGAACCTTCTCGTAAAACACCGAGGTCGGATCGGCGAACTGAAAAATGTCGTAGAGCGTGCAGGTGGCGGCTTCCAACATCTTCTGATAAGCGGCCGCCTCGTGAAATCGCTCGAGCACGAGATCCGCGTAAATGGGAAACGATTCGCGCAGTCTCGGACCGTCGAAAAATCGCGCAAAGTCAGGATTCCGAGTGAAGGTGGCGACCGTGGCCAGAGGTGCGTCCACGACCTGGAAAAACGTCACCGTGCAGTCGGGTACGCGGCGTCTCTTCATGGCGGCGAACTCGCTCGAGCAAGCTTGATAGCGCGCCTTGAGCATGGAATTATTCTTGATGATTTTCATGTTCTTGTCGTTGACGCGCAGCTTCCGCACGTGCTGGCCGTACAGCAGGTAGGTGACGACGAGCTTGGCAAGGCTCTCGCCGCTCGAGTCGTCCTGCTTCGCCAAGATCCTCAGTATGGTATCGCCCAAGCGCGTGCAATGGTTCAGATCAGCCCAGCGCCGAACCAGCAGCTCCAGCGACGCCCTCCTCTGCTCGGTGAACTCGGCTGAGTACAGGGGATAGTGAGGCTGCGCGACGTAGAACAGGGGCGTGCGCCCGTCGTAGTCGGTGCAATCGACCCTGGCGCCGGCGTCCAGCAGGCAGCGCAGGCAGTCGTACTTGGCGTACTGGGCAGCCCAGTGCAGGGCCGTCTCGCCCTTGTCCAGGGTCTTGTCCTCGGTGGAGAGGAGTCGCGTGTCGAGCACGAGCTTGGTCACGGCCCCGTTGCCGTTGAGGGCGCAGTAGTGCAGACACGTGCCGCCGTAGCAGTTGCGCGCCCTCACGTCGGCGCCGTAGCGCATGAACAGGCTGACGAGGCGACAGTTGCCGTTCATGAGGACGCTGTGGAAGGGCGTGTGCTTGCGGTCGTCCGGCTCGTTGGGGTTGCCCTCGAGCACGAGCATCTTCCTCGCCAGCTCGATCGTTCGGCTGGTCTCGGCCTCGTCGTCGTCGTCGTCCTCGTTGATTTTCACGTGGGCCGCGTAGCAGTGCACGGCTGTGTCGTTCCAGTTGTCCTTCGCGTTTACGTCCGGATAGTACTTGAGCAGCTCCTCGGCGACGTCGTGGCGGTCGCGCAGGAAGGCCAAGTGCAGCGGCGTCCTGCGGTCCTTGTCGAGGGCGTCCACGTCGCAGCCGGCCTCGAGCAGCAGTCGGGTGACGCGGCCGTTGCCCTGGCGCGCGTTCAGGTGCAGCAGAGTCTCGCCGCCCGCGTACTGCAGCCCGTCGATGAAAAGGCCGCGATCCAGCAGGTCGCCGAGCGCCGCCGCGTCGCCGGTCTCCACGGCCTCGTACACGAGCTTGCTGAAGCTCTCCGGGCTTAATCTCGACATCGTACCCAGCTTTGTCTAGAAAATCATGATCCCACTGACACGAATAGTTCAACTATCGAGAGGTACACATTCGGAGAGAAACGAGGCACACATGGGGTATACGTACGTGTGCAGACGTCAAGGTCGCGCAGAGAGAGATGCGAACGCAATGCAAGTACTATTATGTGTGTTAGGGTCTGCCAACGAGCGCCGCGTGCAACTTGCCAACTCCAATAAATTAATGTCAGTGTCAAGCGAGCAAATACATTGTTATCTCGTACGATTATTGCAATCGTTCATCACTTGAGTTAGTTGTGTTATAAGCTCCACTCGTAAAGTTACTATGATTGTAAGTGCACAACATTCAAAGTGGAAGATTAGCGTTTTGTATCGGGGAATCAAAAGTTTTCCATTGGAACAACGGACAGGTATCGGCGTATACCGATTTTCTTCGTGGATCGGACCAATCAAAGGGAAATCGAAATTGGAATATACTTAAAAATAATGCAGTGCTTACTTGACTCTAATCAACTATCGATGTACAAGCACAAAGTGCACATTTTACTGTGCCGCGAAGCGAACAGCGACGACGATCGCGCGGGCCAACTGCGAATGCGTGACGAGAGCTTGATTCTCTTTGCGAGCTTGCGGCACCCGCTAGAGCTGAATTGGCAGCTTTATCTCTTTGCCTTCTATTTGTTGCTAAATAAATCAGCATGACTGTGTGTCGAGACGCATGCGCGCGACTTTTGTACGAGCGCGCAGACTGCTGCACCTTTGTCACAATGAATTTATGATCGAGATTTCGAGCTTGGAGCACGTTTACCGAGCTTTGTCTATTGAAAGATACGATGAGCAAAAAATTCAATTTTTTGAAAATATTTTAACTTTTTTTTACATCGTTTTTGTTATCTCTATGAGAAAGCTCTGTAGTGGTCTTGGAAACGATTTTTTTGGTATTTTAATTTTAGGTAATTTTCATTATGTTATTATTGAATTGTATTTGGATATTTAATAAATTATACTATTTTGAAATTCCAACGGAGCTTGAATATTAATGATGATACCAAAGTTCCCATACTCACGTAAATTTTTAAAAGTTTTTCATCAACTATTTCTACTGAGAATTTCTTTAATAAGCTACATAAAAAGCGCAAAGAATAACACAACGAAGGCCTCTACGTAGATTTACTTTTACGAGCAACGTACGCGAAAAGAAGTGCAAGAATTGCAATTTCATCCAGGAATTGTTACGATTTATTCATTGTAAACGAAGATGTAGGGATGACTCTCGAACAGTTCAATGTCTTTCTCGACCTGTTTGAGCTTATCCTCGAGCGCGGCTTTTCTCTTGATTTTCGGAGCGGTGTCGATGACGAACGGCAGACACTGGAACGTTTTCATCAGCGAAGCCCGCTTCACTTTCATGCTCTATATGTGGAGAGAGAAAAAAAAACGAGAGACAGCGATTTAATCGAAGAACGCAAAATCACGACGATCGCGACTCTTACCTCGAGCAATTTGGCCCTCTGGTCCTCGGTGAGGTAGACGCAGCCGGTGGGCAGGCTCGCCTGGGATCGATCCCGCTGACTCGCGGCGGCGGCCGATCTCTTGCGGTCGTCGCGCGACGTCTTCACGAACTGCGGCACTCGGCCGTAATTCTTCTTGTGCACGTAGGTGAGCTGCAGACCGCTGGGTCGCAGCTCCTGCCTGTCGCCGTGTCGCGTGTCGCAGAACTTGATCGACTGCACCTTGGCGTTGCGATACTTGACCACGCCCTCGACGTTCCTCTTGCAGAAGTCGAGCTGGCCCGAGGAGCGTCGTCCCTCGCGCGGATCCCTCGGCAGATCCGGCAGATCGCCGGGCGCGCCTCTGGCCGGCCTCTTGGCGGGCTTCCAGTCGGGCAGTTGGCGCGCGTAGTCCGGCGGTCGGTAATGCTTGTGGCTGGACTTGGAGCGTCGCGGCCGCGGGCCCTCGCCCTTTCTCAGGTAGGCGCTGGGCGGCTTCAGGGGCACCCTCGGCTGGCCCAGGGTCTTGTGGGCGCTCTTGGACCGGGCGATCTCGCGGATGGTGCGGCTCGAGTGTCTCGATCGGTACCTGCTCGCACACATACGCGGCATGGAGTGTAAGAGAGTCAGTCGGACTCGATCGGAGTCCACGAGGACTATGCTTACCTGGGGCTCTTGGCGGCTGGCTTCTCGGGCCGCTCGATCAGCTTGCGCACGTCCTCGTTGTTGTACTCGTCGACGCACTTGCAGCCCATCGCGAATCGCTCTCTTGCTCTACTGATTGACTCGAATTTCGATAATTGTTTACACGTCCGAATGGGAGCCTGTGCGCTGCTGCGGTATAACCCCGTTCGAGCACTCGGCAGCGGGTCGAGACGGGGCGGCGCCGATCGAATTATCGCGCGTTGCTACAAACCGACGACTATCCTACATAGCCGTTACCTGCGCGACTCCACGATACTGTGATTGTACCTGTCAAAACTGCGTCAGCTGAGAGGGGAGCTGCTGCCATAACAACCCGCGAATGAGAGAGAAGCGCGCCCAAGTCAATTTTTGGTTCGGGGGCGCCTGTATATCGTTCACACTTCAGTACACGCGGTACACTTGAGATACATGCACAGCATCCCGCCGCCGCCGCCGTCTGCCTACTGCGCCCAAAGCCTGAGCGTGCGTGAAATTGCCGCCGACAGACAAGATTCGCCTGCTCCAGTGAACCAGTATTACTGCACGCGACCGGCGACGCAATAAGCGCCCAGGCCAGAGGTTATTATGCGCGAACGTAAACATTAACTATTTGCAACGTCAATTTCATTAATTATGTGATTATGCGTGATTCGATAGCGATACTGTTTGATTGGCCGCTTTGCTCGCGAGGAGCATGATGCGACCGGCTGATGAGTGCGTTCAAATTATTTCAAACGTGACAACGACGTTCGTGTAAACAAAATATGTAAAGAACAAAGAGCCAAGAACTAAGATGGCACAAAGGGAGGCCCAAGCTTCGACTTCGTCGACGAGTCAGAATCAATTTTTTTCTTCTGATCCCGCTACAAGTGGCTTTGATCTTTCGTCCGGCTTAAAATGGATTTATCCGGAAAACTATCCACGAAGAGAGTATCAGTTCAACATCGTTCAAACTGCCCTGTTCAACAATACTCTAGTATGCTTACCCACAGGTAAGTACTTTTTTGATTTATCAAGTTCATATGCTTCTTGACTAACAATTACAACACTTTGCTTACTCTAAAAATAATACATTTTTAATGGTCACAGGTTTAGGAAAAACTTTCATCGCAGCCGTTGTGATGTACAACTTTTGGCGATGGTATCCCAGTGGAAGAGTTGTATTTATGGCTCCAACAAAACCATTGGTCGCTCAGCAAATAGAAGCTTGCCATGATATTATGGGTATTCCAAGTGAAGAAAGTATTGAATTAACTGGTAAGCTAAATTTATCATACAATTAATAATTGTTGTCATTAATCTGTGGTACTTTTAAAGGAACTGTTAATCCAAATAAACGCAAGCAAGCCTGGATAGAAAAACGTGTCATTTTTGCAACTCCTCAAACATTTCAAAAAGATCTTCAAAATGAGTTAGTACCCTTTGAATCCATCAAATGTATTGTTATTGATGAAGCTCATAGAGCTTTGGGAAAACATGCCTATTGTGAAGTAAGTTTTATTGTTACTATTTGAAACAACTTCAATTACACAAATAATTAATGTTAGTGTTTCTTTTTTCATTTCAGATTGTCCGCTTGTTGAGTACCAAATCAAAATTTTTTCGCGTATTAGCTTTATCAGCTACTCCTGGAAGTAAAGTTGACCATGTGCGAGAGGTAAATTTCAAGAACATAAATATTATTAAATACTGCATTGAAACATTTCTAATTAATTAATTTTTTTACAGGTCATTCAAAACTTGCTCATTTCCGAGTTAGAATTGAGAGATGATTCATCGTCAGATATAATTCCTTATACAAATGAAAAATCTGTGGAAAGAGTAGTTGTTAGTTTAGGAAGAGATTTAGATCAAATTAAAGAAAAATATATCCAAGTAATGGATCCTCATGTAAGAATTTTAACAAAAGCACATCTTCTGCAAGGCAACACAGGAAATATTTCAAAAGGAAGGGTAAGAAAACATTTTTTTAAGTATTACCTACAAGTCACAATAAACAAACAAACAAAAAATTTAATTACGTTTTTCAGATATTTATGCTGATGAAACAATATGAAAGTAGACCTCAAAAATTACCAAATCATGGAACAATAATGAAAACTTTAAATGTATTATTAACTATGTATCATGCATATGAGCTCTTGGTAAAACATGGATTAAGAGCATTTTATCATTTTTATAATAGTAAGTTACCAACCTATTGTATTCATTTTATGGATTTTAATAGCTTCATGTACAAAATACTTGAATCATCTAATCAATTGTCTTTCAGATCACTCAGACAAGTTTTGGTTTAATTCTGAAACTAATTTGAGAGCTTTGTTAGAAGAAGTAAAGAGTTACATCGGGGATTTTCCAATAGTAAATATTGAACCGAGCCATCCTATTCCAGAGGTACTTACATAATTATAAAAATCATTAAATAAACTATTAAATAAACTAATAAAAATATCTTATCATTCAAAATTTTAGATTCCTGAAAATCTTGTGTTCGGACATAATAAATTCATGAAATTACGTGAAATATTGGTTGAACATTTTGAGTCATATGCTAGACAAAATAAAAGCACCAGAGCAATTGTATTTGTTGAAGTAAGTTGAAAAAATGTTCTAGCTAATTGAGATAGATTGAATTCAAACCTTAATTTAAACTTTTATATAATTACAGTATCGAGATATAGTTAATGAAGTATTTGTGTTATTGTTACTAACCAGACCGTTGATTAGACCACAAATGTTGGTTGGTCAAGCAGGACAAAAACAAAAGCAACAGATGGAAGCCTTGGAAGACTTCAGAAGCAATAAAGTTAATGTTCTCATTTCTACATCAGTTGGTAAGAAGCATCAATAATTGTAGAACTTCAATTAACCCATTAAGTCCCAAGAGGACGTTTTTTTGACACTCATTTCGGTCGCTGTATTTTTGATGAAAATGGGGTCAAAAAAATATACGAGTAGCCTGTTCTTATGTAAAATTTAATGCCCTTTAAGAATCTGAGCTCAGATTTTCGAAAAAATGATCAGGTCAAAAGTTATGGTTGATTTTATCCAAAAAAACATGATTTTGAAAAAAAAAATTTTTTTATTTTTCGATTTTCCAAACGGAAACCATTTAAAATCTCACGGAATGCGTGCAAATATCGCGTCTTCGATACCTAAACTAAAAGTTAGCGGGGTTCCGATTGGAGAAAATGAAGTAAGAAAATCCACTTTTTTCTCAAGTCCTTCGTTTTTGGGTAAAAA
>CACVKI010139035.1:0-48050 GCA_902732785.1 Trichogramma evanescens
GATAAGAACTTGTCGGATCTCTAGTGCTTGTATTAAAATAATAATTATTTGAAGCGTTTAAGGCCATAAGTATTGAAATTAAACGCTTGATAATGCCATAATTGAACAATATTGCAATGTTTTGGGTCATGAGTGAGACCCAACAACTTCTTAACAATGAAATGTAATGTTTTCAAGAACCAGGTGTCTAAAATAAGTAACCAAAATAGTTTGAGGATAGGAAATGAATATTTATTGCGCTTTATATGCTTATTTTTATTATTTTAACATTTATTTTTTATCTAAGGCTTCTAGGGCATATTCACACAACCTAACATAACAGGGCATGTTTTCTAACTGTCCTGAATCACCAGAAAAAGTTTGGTCAAAATCCATGACCCGAAGGTGAGAAGGTCTCCTTGTTAGTATTAAAGTGATAATTCGGACAATATTAATATGTAGTAAATATATTAAATTTTTTATAATGTGGTTTATTTATAGTCTAGGGCGACCACAAATTCCACTCGGTATATATAGTGGAACTACGATAGTGAGTGTGAATTAGTGGCTAAGCTAGAGCATGCAATAGAGCGAGTACAGTGTGGGTGTGTAAAAGCGAGGTGACCCGCGAGTGCCAGGATAGAATATCTATGTGAAACACAATAAAAATGATATTAATAAACTGAGTAGTTTAGTGTGAATGCACTCACATGTTATTTTTCAAAGGATTTTCTTTTCCTTTTCGTCTTCTACTTCGTGTTTGTTACACGATAGTCATTGTTAATGACTTGTTAATGAGTAGCAATATAATTATATGTATAAAATATTGGAAATTAGATTCAACAAACAATATTAATATAGTTGAAGAGAAGGTTGAGTATAAACTCAAAAAAGTATATGTTAATTTATATGTGTTAAAGTATATTATTCGAGACGGAGCATTATGTTATTGGGAGGCATTGATAGAGTCAAATATTATGATAAAATAAGTTTTACTAGCGGGAGATTTTTGCTTTTTGTATCACAACTTTTTTTAGCAAATTTGAGTAAAAACGAAAATGAAGATGAAAAAATTTGCTATAATTTTAACATTATTCATTATAATCGGTCGATGTCACATTTTTAGTATTCATTATGGTAATGTATCCTAGTTTAAATTAAAATTTTTACCATTATAATTTCTCCGCGTGCGTATGAGAATAATTATACACACGTAATGTATAAAACGTCGAGGGACATCGCATAGAGCATAATATATCTTACCTGGTCGAGCGCAGAGCGCTCGAAGAATAAAGACAAAAGCAAGAAGAGAATGAGAGAGTCCGGTCCACCCACAAGAGAACTAATCGCTCGCGAGTTTCTCTCTTCATGGCTCTCGAGTAGATTCGAGAAAAAGAGAGGAGCGAAGGCCTCTGCTGCCCACACCCTACACACACATATGTAATATACACACGTACGAGCGCGCAAACCACCTACGCTGATTTCACTTGCAGCCTCGTGTTTACGTATATGCATCTCTGCCAAAATATTTGATAACAGCCGATCTCCTAGGAACATGTGATGATTTATACAGGCTTCCGCAAGCAAGCAAGGCGAGATAATTCGAAAAACGAGTTGTCACTGCTTTGTTAGAATCTGTAGCATTAACTAGTGACAGTAGAATATGTAAAAATCTGCCAAAACCCCTTAGTTTTCTTCGTGTTATCGTATTATCGATTTGTATTTTTCGAAGAAAGATAAAATCGACACAATGCGAGGTATTAATTTGTTGACTCTTAGCATTGCATTTGCTGTTGCAACGATTTCACAATATTACGCTGAATCGCTACTCTCGGCAAGTATTACACTTAGTTGGCATATCTCCGCAGGAGATCATCTCGTAAATACTCAACACACGACGCCAATGGCTCACTTTTTCTTTTCGGAAATGCAAATCATTCTCGCAAAGGCAAATGGAAAGTTACGCACACGCAGGCTTGATCATTGCGTCGTCCGCCGATTTCGCACTCGCGCTGTCGGAGGAACCGGAAGAGCTTTTTCGATTGAATTTCGCAAAGGCATCTTTTACATTGCACGCGAATCAACGTGTTTGTAATTTGTCCACAGATATTTTTGCGAAAATAATGATTTTGCTCACCTACCTTGTTTTGCCTTGATTTTATAGCGTTGGCGCGAATGAAAAATAAATCAGAAACGATTCGCATGAATCATCCCAAAACACACGTTTCGATATATAAATTAAGATCTTTTTTGTGTGGTGATTAAAAGAAGAAATGCGACTCGATCGACCACTTATGAGAAATCAATTATGTAGACGCCTATATTTTTGGACTAGTTATGATCATTGATTCGACAGATTTATTATCAATTTCGTGTTTCTCTCTGAAGCAAAGAATTTTTTGTATTCGATGCGATTCATATTTGAAATATCGTAAACATTGCAACCAAAGTATCCAATTTTAAAAATCTATACTGTTATTTTATTAAATAGCATAGAATTTTATTATTTTTTTAGAAGTTATGATTTATTTTGAGCTAAAAGTAATATGTACCTTAATGGAATCATTTAGAAAATTAAAACATTCCAATACTTCATTGAAGAACAATAGCCTGCAGATCGATCAACGTGAAGCTACACATTTTCATTTACATAGATATTACTTTTTACCGTAATATAATATAATTAAAAATTGTAATGAATTGATAACGTAGTCAATACGACCAACAATCGAGAGATCGCTTAACATGTTTCGAAAAAGAAAGTGTTATAAATTAGGCCAGTGGATCAATCGATAGCGTATTGAATTGTGATTTGAAGTCACGTTAACACGTGAAACATCGGTTTTTTTTAGCTTTCTATAGTCCAATCTTCCCAAGTTAAATCATCATCATCGTCATCGAGCTTCAGATTTTTAACCGATATAGGTAACTTGCACCTTATTAATTAAGATGGATTTTTCATTAATTATGTAAATATTGCTATGTAATTCAATTTACTTTTTTACTCTGCCTTGTTAATATTTATAGTAGCAATTTGCAACGAGTATAGTTGCAACATGCAAGTATTTGTGCATTGTAGTAGCCATGAGAAGGTCAGACTTTTGAGCCACTTTTGTCATGAATCATAGTATTCGCAGAATTGCATTGATCGAATGCTTTTAAAGGGCGTATGAATCAATCAAGCTTTATTGCTAACAATCGATTGAATATCTAGAATTGGTCTTTTTATCGTTGGAGAAAAGTGTGATCGATGAGCATTCCACGACAAATGTGTTTCCCTTTGTTTCCGCTAAATCAAAAATAGACAGGTGAACAGCAACTAACCGCGCGTATAGCTTATGGCTCGTTTTGCTCGTATTTTTCTCGAGACTCGGGCGTCTTTGATTTACAATTTACACGCCGCGGTAGAGCAGACACACGCAGTCGTTCGACGCACGTGCGAATGTTTATGTATCGAAGCCAAAAGAATGTTTACGATCTCGAGATCGGCGTGTCCATATAAGCTCTCGTCCACGGTGTTAACGAGCTCACCACCTCGTGATAATTCGCAGAGGATCGAGTTGCGCTCCATACGACGCTTGTATACGGCAGGTGACTTTTCAGTTATACTGACGAGATAACGAGTTCATTGGCGCTTTTACGAGAGGTCGATTCATATTTCGCTTCTGTGCTCTACGGTTCCCGTGAGAGAGAAAAATCGAAAAAGATACACCATTCAAAGATCGATATTTATGCATCGGCGAAGACTCCCCTGGCCATGTAGTTCATACGCTGCAGCCTCCTCTCGAGATTTTGTGAAAAACGTTTCGTGATCCCTGCCTTGGCTTCATGCTGGGCTTGAGATCCTAATTTTGGAGCTCCGAGTAACCCTATAAAAGTTATTATGCAGAAGAAAGAAATTTGATTTCTTATAATAAGCTAGTTAACTTACTTTATGGAAGCAATACAAGAAGGCCTCCTCCAGAGAGTTCGTAGGGCTCAAGAATGTTAAAAAAATCATTCATTCGAGTCAATGTTCGCTCGGGATCCCAGATAATAGCTGGCGCAATTCAGCTGCGCTTCTTACTGCTAGCTATTTTATGGTAATATTTGATGTAGATTATTCTTTTGCGTAGAACAAAAAAAATGGAAAATGCCTGGAGAAAAATTTGGTTTATTGATAATTCATGTCAGATGAAAAATTCACGTACCCTGATGCTTTCCAGTTATTTACTCTATAGACAAGTAATCTACTGTGATTGTGAAATAATGCTCTGTAAATTTCGGTCAATTTCCTCCACTAACATTTCACTTCATGTCAATTAATTATTTCGTTGGATTTTATTTCACTTATATGTAGCAACAATAGCAAAATGAATTGAAACTTAAGGTCTAAATTTACCATTTTCGTACAATATGCAGAGACGTTATACTTCTTACGTAAAATGTCATGTTCTTTAAGAATCTGATGTCATTGTCGAAAAAATTTGATAATCAAAAGATATAAAGAATTAATATATAAACATGAAATTTCGAGAAAAAAAACTCGATTAATGCGAATGCCCGAACGGAAAGAGAATATACTTGTAAGTCTAACGAATATTCTTTTAGACAATAGTAGTATTCTTTATTGTAAAATGCTAATGATAATAAAATTAAACATGTCGATCCTATATGACTCCCAAATACTTGAAAGTTATAAAATAATTTTAGGTATTTTCAATATGATAACCAACAACTTCATGACAAAATTTAGAGAACAAAAATTGCTTAAAATTGATCAAAGAACCCGTGTAAATGTTTTCCAAGTTTTTGGTGTAATTTTTAAAATTTTAGAAACAATAATAGTAAAAAAAGTTTTCAAGAATCTTACACAAAGTACATAGTAACTGCATACAATTTTTTTCGTTAGTTCTACTCATCGTTTCACCGCTGCGAGTTTGTCACGAGTAAATCAGATGCCGACGAGAAATGTATGTTTCTTCGTTTCTATTGCATCATCTTTTTTGATTTTAATTAGCTCTATGTGGACTCCACATAGTGGAGTGTCTAATAAGAGCAGAGTGGCGCAGTGGAAGCGTGCTGGGCCCATAACCCAGAGGTCCGTGGATCGAAACCACGCTCTGCTATATGTATTTTTTACTCTCTGAAACATTTTTCACCCGGACATCGTGTATGCGTATGGAGCAGAAAATAATACTTCATTTTTCGAATTATGATAAATCCTAACAAAGGTATAACCATGTAAAGAAAAATGTTAATATCGTTTTAATACTCTATGAAAATTTGTTTTTCATTTGCGAATTTTCAATGCTCCATCTGTTGATGGGGTAAAAGCTCGAAATCAAACATGACACCTTTGATTACGATCGATCTTGTTATGTATGTGTCATTTGAGGGAGCAACATACATAAACAGTCAGAACACGAGCGAGGCATGTAAGCGCATGAGATACAAACATGAGATGAACGACGCAGCGAAGTCATGCGCGTTAAGAAGACTAGTCAAAAGCAAGCTTGAATAAAAAAATTGCTTGCCACAAGTTAAATTTGTTTTTCAAACGACATAATTTCCAATTTCCCTGACGCGGCGAACAGATTCGTTTCAGCGAGTGAATATGACGGAGCATATTTGAAGAAAATGTTCAGGTGCACGAAGGAGTAATAACAAATTAAGCTCAGGGCTATAGAATATAGAATAGTAGCTAAAATTTAAACAAGGGCCTCTCGGGTAGTAACAAGTTAGCTCGTGGCAGAGTCGTAAAGCTCGAGCTAGGTGCTACAGCTCGACATATCGCGCATTTCTCACGGATGTGTACGCGCGATCGCGGCTACAAGCTGCAGAAGTCGACACGGACCGGTCTCAGCTGGACTACAGATGCGCGAGCGAGTTGAACGAGTCGACAAGCTACACGACCTTGTCCATCTAACGCGATCATTCTCAGCTCTGCGGCTGCTGCTGCTGCTGCTGCTGCTCGGCTTCTTCTCGAGCGCGAAAGAATGCGTCGGTCGACGTGTAGCTGCTCGACTCGCTCACTCGCTTCTTCTTCTTGTTCGCCGCCGACGCCTGCACCGCCGCACTTATAACGTCCTTGGGATGGTCGTTCGGCGCGGAAAGTCCGTGTGCGCGGGAGGAGAAGAGCGAAACTCTCAGCTGTTGAGCTGATTCCAAGAGACAGCTCCGTGCGCACGAGAGGTCATCCGTCCAAGCTCGAGCCATCACCGCCAGCTTCGTATCTATATATACCTACGTTATTATACACTAGAATTGCGCCACGGCAACTCGTCTCTTTCTCGCAGCTCTTTTTGCCTCGCTAATACGTTCGTGATGCGCACAGCCGACACACTCGACGTTCGCACCGTTTGCAGGTATATATAGGTAGATAGCTGCTGAAGGTGGGTGTTACCGATCGCAGCCCCACGATGCCTCGCAACGAGTTGTGCATACGAGGCTGGACAGGCTTATAAACAGCCCCAGCCCTCCTTTCGTGGCTCGTTGATGGATCACTGATCCTGCCAGGATGACGATCCTGATAACGACGCGTATAACACGATTGCTCGTCGAAAAGACCAAAAGGAAGCAGTACGAGGCAGGCAGGCAGGCAGGCATGTTGCGCCGCAGCTGACGAGAGCTCTATAAATACCTGCCTTTTGTCCCAGGGCAAAATTACTGCCTCTTGATCGTACTCTTCCATGACCTTGCAGTATATATGCACGTGTATGCGTATAATAGTATAGGTGCGCGATAGCTCGAGTGAGAGCTCTCGCGAGCCCTGCCAGTCCGCCCGATAGTCCGCCCGATGCACCGTTATGCATTCCTTTGCTCGACGCGAGCACTGCACTCGCGCACATTTGAATGCAGATCGTCCATCTCGACGTGCGTCGTGCTCGTCCGACGAGCATTATACAGTACCTATATACGCAGTAAATATATAACGCGGCGATCTCGCGATGACAGCTCGGGATGATCAAGTGCCTCGGCGGCATCGACTTTTTTCGCCAGCTGACTCGACGCGGCGCGTGCTCGATTCCAAAGTCATTTTTATCGAGCTCGTATTTTATGCGTTATGTATCGCGCGATCGCCGCACGTCTCCGTGGCACGGATTATTATACAAAGGCAACTATTACGGGCGCGTGCGTACAGGCGGAATAATCGTTTCTTTGACTGGTCACGCGCCAAGCGCAATAATTGCACGCGCGGCCATCGTCGATCGAGCGCGCGCCAAATCGATCAATCGTCACGCGCGCGCAGCTGACTCTCGTATTATAACGCGCCGCCGCCCGAGCTTCTTTATATGGCCAGGCGCTTGCACTGCTCAACCCTGCACCCGATCCGTTCACGCGTGTGCGCGGTATAATAATATATACGGAATCAATTCGATGATTAGCGAGTCGCCGTAGATCGATTTCATGCCCAGCGACGCCAACGATATCCTCGCAGCGTGTAATCCCATTTTCACAGAGATTAATGCTCGCGCACACCTTTTATTGGTGTGCGTATAATAGCCTCTTTTGTCGAGTGCGCACCACACGAGTCGATTCCGACGCACTGCCACGGTGCGCGAGTTGCAAGGCCCACTGCGAGCGAAAGAAAGAAATAACTCGCGCGCGCGATCGCTGCTCATAAATTAAAAGCTCGCGCGTATAAATTGCATCGCACTGGATCGGCTTGCATATTTTCAGCGAGCCTCCCCTGCTCGTCCCGGATTTTCTTTTCGACTCCTTCGATGATAATGTTACCTCGATGCGCGACCGAAAAGTCCATTTGTCCGATTTGCTGAATCAACGCTGCGATCGTACATGGACTTGTGCGACGATAAGCCTATAATATAGCGAGAGATTTGGATCGGTCGCGGCTGACACATACGCAGTCGCGGCGATCGGCTTAAATGGTAAAGGAATATGAACTACGCCGCCGACGATTTTAATTCATTCGCTGCGAATAACTGAAAATTTAATGCTTTCCTTGGCGCAGCTGCACTTGCACGCGCGGCTTTATACAGAAAAGAAAATAAAACATAAACAAACCAGCAAGTTGCTCCGCGGCCTTGCACTAAAGCTTTTGTCGCGCGCAGCAAAACTAAACGTTTCAATTGAATAATTTACGGGGGATCGATCGAAGGCGATAAATCGACAGAATATATGTGATCGTTCGTAGGCGCGCAACAAACAACCGAGATGTCGACTTGGCATTCAACAACCCTTTGATAGAGGGTAAAAAAAGTAAAGTATTTTCTCACAAGCGTCGCGGACAGTCGAGCTATAATATAAGTTTATTTAGCCGCGGAGCGACGGATTGTTCGCGTATCTCTCGTCGGTCTAGCCATCCGTCGAACGAGAAATTCATCGCGTTTCTCGTTCTCTCTTATGTGCTCGCGTATATCTCTTTCCATCGCTGTGTGTCTCTCTTTCTCTCTCTTTGCTTGCTTGCGCGCCTCCTTGGACTCGTCGAGTTTAAATTCTGTACACGCATTCCGCGATGCCACCTCGTGCCTCGCCAGCTGCTGGAATAGCCAGAGTCATTCGATTATTCACTCTCTCTCTCTCTCTCTCTTTCTCTCTTTGTCTCTCGTCTCTTTTTACGTCTCGTGTACTGGCGAACGGTGACATTTTTTCGCCAAAGTTAAAAGGGACTTTTGGTCGAGCCCGAGCCGAGCGACGAACGCGAACGTGCAGCATATATATGTATATCCGAATACCCGTGTGCTACGTGCGCAATATGGGCAAGCTGCTGCTGCTGCTGCTACTAAGCCACAAAAGCCAGAAGTCAGAAATATTCGCAAAAAAGAGTAACAAAAGAAGGCGTATGTGCGAGGCGCAGAGAGGCCCCGAGAGAGATGGCCTTGAAAATATTCAAGGGAGAACAGCGCCAGAAGTAGTAGAAAACTTTTTTTCTTTGCTCGCGCGCAGCACATACGCGCATTTAAAAAGCTATTGGAAGAGCGAAAGAAAGGAATTTCGTTGTTACGTATATATAGCCTGGACTGCATGTGGAATAGCAATGTAGCAGCAGTAGCAGCAGCAACAGAAAGAGAAAGAATTGCCATAAATCGATTGTATCCTGAAAACGTCAGTTTGCGAGGAAGAACGCCTTTTTCATGATAAAACGACAGTTTAGTGCCTAAATAAACAATCACGAATTTTCAGCATTTCAACGTTGAAAAAAGACGGGATAAATTCTCAAATCGCATCTTCATTCACGGTGAAGAATAGTGTAAAATATGCAAAACTCCCTTTGAATGAGATTTACGTGACCCACAGACATACAAGTAGCAATCGAATCTGAAGCATGCATTTTTGTCTCAGATCTTCGTTTGGACAATTGAGAATTTAGTAAACAGCAAATTGCAAGTCCCGTTTGTTACATTTTGACGCACTATGGGTCCCTTTCAAGTTATTTACCTACTTTGTAAGATGTATTCGCGAGTACTGACCAGTGCAGAGGCCTCTGGTCGGTCGACTACGCGGTTGCTGCGAGCTTTACGATGCCGTGCGCCCCTAAATATGTGTCTAAAAGGCGATTCGCTACCATTATGTGTTCATTAAATAATTTAACACCCTCTCTTCTTGAAACCAATCTCTCAATTAATTGATACGCGTTCGTTGAATCCCTCACTGCAAATTAGTTAATGACTGTTAATCAATCGAAAATTGTAATTGCGTTAATCTAATAGAGTTCATAATAAAAGCCTGAGCAACAGTGTTGTTCTCCAACAGATCTCAGTATACAACACAGTTTTTAATTGTTTTTCTCGTTATACTAAAAAAGTAAGGTCACGGAGAATTCAATTTTTATGGATTCTACTGAATAGTCGACCCCTTTACACAATCACTTTTGATTTTGCAGTTTCTCGCTTCAATCAGGTGAAATTGAATTGAGCAACGCAAATAAAGTTTATCAGTAGCGTATAAATAAAGCGCCCGTTGCTTCAGTTGTTGGTGATAATAGGTCGTAAAGTTGAATACTTGTTTTGATCAGCTCGAGCATCACTTATTTCGCGAGGCATATCTTTTTTATTTGAAAATTAAGTCCCATACAAGCTCGCGCTGTGTCCAAGTACCCACATTTATACGTAATGCAGATGCAGTGAATAATCGTATATAGCTCTCGCGCGAGCGATACAGTTCGCTTGCTATATTGCACGCCTGCTGCGATACACATACACGTACACTTTAATATATGCATTTATCCCGCGCGATGATTTACATATAAATATGCGCGCTCGCGAGCGCGTTACGAAACTTGTGCAGGCATTCAAAGATACGACATTATTGTGCGCGTTCGCTGCATTCGGACGTGACTAAAACTTTATTCACTCAATAATGAGCGCGACTTTCAAGTATATTTTCTCAAATTAATATACCGGCGCGGCTTTACGACTGCGCGCGCGTGCATGTAATTCTGCACTCTCGCGAGAGAGAGAGAGAGAGAGTTGCGTGATCTCTGGCAATGACACAAAATTGATTCGCCATTACGGGATCGCGCGCACGGGACGCGTAATAATTATATCAGCGCCAAGAAGAAGCTGCGTGCGGATTCGATCGTTTATAGCTATATATATATAAAATGTTAATGGCGCTCGATCCGCTCGGCTGATTCACGCGCTCGAATTCACCGCCTCCGCTCGATCGCCCACTTTTTTGCACCTATGTGACTTTTTGCAATTATATACCCGCAAGTATATAATATAATATTACGATTTTTCGATGGAATTTTTGGTCGCGGCTTACGAGCGGTGCCGTTGTTCCTTTATACGCTTGCGAGCGGGGGTCAAAAAATGTTTGTTTGCCTGCAATAAAGCTCGTGCGTAAGCTTTATTATACGGTTTCGTACTCGTTGGGCAGATAAATTTGACGAGGCCACCACGAAAAATCGCGCTTGGCATTGCCCGTTTGGTGAATTTATACGCGTATCCTCGTGCATACTAAGGTGCAAATCCACTCTAATGAGTTGTTATAATTGCCAGATCGTCGCGGGGCTCCTATTACACGTGCTCGAAGTCGCGCGATCTCCAATAAACAGCTGGCATGTAGCGTAATGGCTCGCGAGGTTGCAGCAGCGATTTTTCTCCGAGCGGAGAGGCTGCTTTACGCGAAAATGTAAATAATACAGCTGTGGCGAGCGAGTTATCCACATTATATCTAGGTACTTCTTAGGTACACAACATACAGATGCTAATGATTTCTAACACACAAGGAAGTTATCTGTTATATGGGCTCGCGAGCGGATGCTCGACGCGCAGAGGGCCATTACCGCTCGCAACGAAGCCTATCGCCCACGCGTTGTATCCAGCGAGCACGAATTCTTGTATCGCGCGAAGCTCTGGGCAGTTCAGTGTCTGCGGTACTACCTGCGAGAAAGAACAACAACGACGAGCTGTATCCGATGTGCCCATGTTTATGCGCACCTTAAAGTACGCACAAGCCCCTACACCTATCGTGTTAACGCGGAATTGGATATAAATTGCTGAGAAATCGTATTATTAAACTTGTCTGAAGCCACGTTGAAAATGAAAATATTTAATCAACATTTTCTGAAATTTGCATGTTTATAGTGGTGAAAAAATTGTCAAACTAGCCCAATCATAATGCCACGTCGGAATCGCAAAAACTTTGTGTTCACAACGACAGCGGGTGCGAAGAAACGATGGTCGATTAGGCATTTACATTTTTAATGAAAAGCTAGCAATCTGCAGCCGATCGAAGGGATCGTCGTTCCGTGCAAGGAAACAAGCTCGCGGGGATAAAGATCGTTTCGATCCGTGCACGCGTTGGCTCGTGGCGAGTTTGTTTTTGCGGTGCGCACGCGATAAATGCTTGTAATTTCAATGGGGCATTGAAAGGCCAGGGCGCGACGACTGCGACGCGTTATATAGTATCTATTATGTGCACTGTCCTACGGCTACTTATGCGAACTCGTGTGCTGCCTATAAATTCATCTAGCGATGCATAAATCCAGCGCTGCTCCGAGACTTGAGTGCACAGCAGCAGCGGCAGCAGCAGCAAAGAACGCAGTTGTGCGTTGTTTTTCTTCTTCTCGCAGAAGGCTTGAAACGTTAAAAGCTGTTAGTGTCGCGCGCTGGTAATGTCCGTATAGTGCGCAGCAGCTCCAACATCCCTTAATGCACAGAAGCCGATTCTCTCTCGCTTTCTCGTGTCGTACGCAGAGCGAGCTGCTGCGATGAGTAAGCTGCCTACTGCCGCGGCGCACGTCCCATTGACAAGTAGCTATATACGTGCCGCTATTGCTGCTGCTTACATACTATGTACAGCTCGCGCTACACATACAAAAGTCAAAAGTATATAAAATGTACTCGTGCACTCGCTGTCAATTTTTACATTTTCTTTTCTTTCCTTTTACCTACCGAGATGGTCCTCGGAGAGGGGGACAAAAAAGAGATTGTGCGCCATTAGAAGCTCATTTAACTGCGATACTTTTGCTGAATACATACGGAGAGATGCGCGTGTGCATTAAATAGGAAACCCCTTGACGGGCGAGCACAATCCAATAGTGCCTTGTCGCTCGCGCGTCCGATAGCTACTTACGCGATCCAAGTACTTTTCATGCCGATCTGCCAGAGCGCGGATCTTCTCTCGCTCGACGTTAACTCGCGTACGCACAAACACGCACGCATTTATTATATTTATGCACTTCCATATACTGATGCGTATATATAAAGTTGCGTGTAGTCCGCTAACTGCGACTCTCCACTTGTATATAATATATAAATGCAAGCGTGACATGCAGCTATTATCGCTTTATTCTCTCTCTCACACGAGCTTGATTTTACTACTTTACAGGCGAATAAATACGCCACGATAAACGGAAAAATGCGTGTTTCCACGCGAAGCACCTGATACGCGTCCGTGCGCTTCAGCTTATATCCTGAAAATTTAACAATCTGAGCTTTGGGCTTCGCTTCACTTAGCATCCAACGAATGTCGCAAGTGACTCCAAAAAAACATACTTTAGACTGATGGCTTTTTTACAGTGAATCGACAATAATGGTGTCTATTCTGCATAGTTTGATTCAGCTATTTATTCTTCTCATTTCTACCCGAGTATGCACGATGCAAGATGTTGTTCTTTCATATGCGTGACGAACAAAGTGAGCTTTACATACAATCACTCGTATCTTCGATTCTCAAGTTGCCGATATTTTAACAGCTGCCTCGGAGGGATCGAGCTATTTCAAGTATGGCTCTTATCAAATGCCCCTCGTCGAATTGCTGCTCGTATATAAGTATAGTATGTCGCTGCAACGATCGCTACGGGATCGATCAAGGTTCGCGTGTCGAGAATCTTTATATATGCGGTCGCTCATTATTCGATAAAAAACATACATTTCGTTCATTCATTAATATCAAAATCGACGATTTATCATCTTGTCCACGCGAGTCGATGTACGGATCGTCTCGGTCATCTTCGCGTGTTTTGCAACTCTGATGTAACGACACGGATCAATGAAGCTCCTTGTACTTTCCGCTTTAGTACCGTTTGCTAATTGAGGGAAAAAAACGAAGCTTTTCAGATTTAATTTCGCTGTCTCATCTTATGTGAATAGATGTGGCTAAGATTTTAATTTGTCAAAAAGAATTTATACAATTGCAATAATTATACATGCGAAAGTGTAATCATTTTTTTATTAAATAGACCATTAAATAAATTCGAGGTTCTGGATCTGAATGTGGTCTCCGTAATGAATCAAATTTAATTTATTCATTGATTTTTCAAGTGATTTTTCAAACAGTATTCGAACAATTACAAAATGAATATAAAATTGACAGAGTTGATGAAGCTGCAGAAAAATACTCTATTTTCTCTAGTTTTCTTTATATTAAAAGATCTCTTTAAATTTAACAGTACCCGAACGCGACAATCAAGCACGAAACCAGTTTTTCAACCAGCAATATAAAATCGACCAACGAAAAATGTCAACTGCTCATCGTTGCTGCAACAGGTTCACTTGTGGACCGCAGTGTAGTAATCTTCACTAAAAATTTAATGACGAACGACAGAAACTTATGAAATTAAATATTTATTTTTTTCAATCTTTTTAGGCTTCTTTGAATTTTACATTGAACAATTTGGTTTAAAGTTGAAGTCAAAAATTATAGTTAATCAATATTTCATGTCAATGAATAAATTGATTTCGATGTATTATAAAAATAATTATAAACATGAAAAATCTTGAGAACATAATTTTTAACTTTTCGAATAATTAATGATTTCCATCAATAAAATGAAATATTTAAATCTATCAATATTGTTTAAAATTGTATGTACTTTTTCGTTAATTTAAGAAATTTTTGAAAGTTAAATTGAGAATTTTTTTAATCAAATAATTTCTTCAAGAAATGTAAAAATACCAGATGTTTTAATTACTATTTTCATATTTTAATTCATTTATTTTGAAAGTATCTATTTGCTGTTCAGCGCGTTAACGGAAAAAATTTTTTGACTAAGGCGAGCACCGTTAAATTATGAATACTGCGGGGGATTCAAATTATTCGCGTACGCTACTGCCTTCAAATAGATTCAATCATTAATCGTAGAAGTATACATAATTTTTTTTTGTTATTTACAATTTCTTCTTTTTACCCTCAGATTTCGATTGGATAGCATTTTGAATTTTCGATGGTATTTCGGTAAAGATTAATGTGCCAGTAAAAACTAACAATGTACCAATCCAGTGGTATATAGTGAATGGATTTTTAAAATAAAATATCGAAAATATCAAAGAGAGGAATTTTCTCAATGTTAAAATTAGCGTGACGGTGAGAGATGCACATACTGTCGTTAAGTAGAATACTGAACTTACACACAAATATCTAGAAAAATTGGTTAAGGTACTAATGACATAATTCTATCGATTTTAATACTCAATTGTGATCGAGCATATTATATATGAAATATTTGATATTTGAAAAAGGATACTGTGTGAGTATATTCCCCAGCAAATAAATTATCATTCTGGGTACATTAATATCAATTATTGGAATGTATATTGTTGGAGAGTTCCAAGCTATAATTGCATGCTCCCACAAATTTGGAATGAGAAATGCAAAAAATGGTAGTGGTAGCAAGTGCTGAAATAATAAATAAATTTATTTCAAGGAAAAATTATTTATTATTGATTTACTTACAGAATAGTACAAGGCCTCTCTGGAATTTTTTCCAAATTTAGAAAATAAGCTTTCTTGATAAATGCCCATTCTTGCTGAGATAAACAATGCTAATGTTAAAATAGTTATACCAATGGTCCACCAAAAAAAATCACTCAAGGCTGATGTTGCAACGACCTGAGCAGTTGCTGGTACAGTAGATTTCACCTCTTTACTACTCATTATAGTGCAAATTATGATACCCATTGTAATCATAAAAACAGATGCATATTTATCAAAAGTGTAGACTTTTTTCAATATAATAATACCCATAATCATATTTGCAATCAGAGAACCCTGAAAATTGCATGAATTAAAATAAACAATTTAAGATTAAAAATTTAATATTTTTTTCAAACTTACAGCTCTGAAAATCATATGAAGAGGCATTGGTATGTTGAAATTAAATGCATAGTTATTTAGAACGCTTGACACAAAAAACATAGAAACCAGTATCATATAACTTTTTATCCCTGCTTTAGGGGATACTTTTCCAAATTTGGAGGTAAAGATAAAGCCATCTAAAGCTATGAATACAAATTGTAAAAATGTCACAAGATTCCCTCCTCCTGGGTCTTCTCTTTAGAAAGAAATAAATCAGAGTTTAGTTTGATTTGTTAAATAAGCAAGTATCATTAGTGCGCAAAATTGAACCGAAATCAATACTCACTTCATTAATAATTCGAGAAACACTAAGTTGGAGCAACAGCCCACAAAAACTAGAAAAATTGCCAGTTCTGCACCCATTTTCGGCAAACTTGAATTTTAATACAAGCACTATCGACACTTCTTAACCTATATCTTGCTGAATGAAAACTGATACATATCTTCTGCTCGTACGCACGAGTGAAAATATGCTTTTGCTGAGAGAATCAGAGTTAGAGTACAGTCTTGTCATTGTGATCTAAGCAATTACGACTTATCAATGCCAGCTAAGATAAGCACTCATGCAAATGCAAATTAGTAGCATAGTGTGTGTGTCTGTTCGCAAAGATAATCTTATCTTTTCTACTATGTTGTGGATGAACGCACTGAATCGTGACTTAGTAAATCATGGAACTGGTCTGGAGTGCTGCTATAGCTATGTATCTATACGGCATCAGAGAGCGGTCTGCTAGATTGAAGCCTCACTTGCAAAGCTAAAGGGTAGTTTGCAATGTTCCTCTGCGGACAGCAATCATTTTAGTCGGCAACAAGCGAAAACATTTTTGCGGTATAAGGATCAGATAATATATTTTTTTAAATCAATTTTCAAAACTTCTTTCCTTATTCTTTACATTTTTGGCTATAATCCTTCTTTTTGGAGTTGGAAAATCGAAAAGATAATTATCGTGTTTTTTTGTGATGATATAATTATTGATATTTTACAAGTTTGTAGTCATGGAAGATCACAACAATATTTTGCAGGAATTTTTCACTCGAAATTCGGAGGACGAATAAATTCCAAATTATGATAAATATCGTCAGGGACATTAAAAGTTCATTACCCATTTTATTCAGAGAACATGTAAATAAATCAGAAAAAGTATCTTATTTTTTATTATCAGTCTTTTTAAGCTTTTATTGATGAAAAAGATGGTCATAATTCAAGTTACGATTTCATATTAATATATTTTAATAAAGTTACGTACGCAAGATACATAACAATGTCCATTGTCATTATTACAATATATTAATATTTTTTCATTCTATTGTCATAATTTTACAATTTTTGTCAAAAGTAGTTACGATTTCGTGTAATTTTCTTTGGAACAGATTTGCAGAGTATGGTTGTAACATATTTTTTACGAAAACGATGCGTCTTAGCAACCATCATGACTCCATCAATTTCTTCAGTTTTATAAAGATGATTTATCATTCCGTGATTTGGTTCATGTAAAATAGTTGGTTCGCACTGAGAGTAAAATAAGTTTTGTATTAATTTAGATAGATTACTCGGACAATAATATTTCCAAAATAAAATAGTACCGATGGAACTGTATCTTTTATAAGGATAGTTTCACGTAAAATAGGAGGTAAATTTGGTGGTAGATCTGAAGGAAATCTCCAAGGTATTTTCTGACCGTATTTAGCTTTCTTAATTTTTCGCTTAAAAAATTTATTTCAATTAATTACGGTTAAAATTGTTGTAGCAGGTTAATTAAAAGTATTTTTCTTAAAGATTAAATTATTATTGTAATACTTAATTGCTAAAATGAATATAACTGTACCTTCGGAGTGCTAGGTTTGCTTGAATCGTTCATCTTTATCTTTTTTAAATTTATGATGCCGAATGCATTGCCCATCTTTTAACTTCTTTCATAGAACGAAGATCTAACCAAATGCCCGATGTTCCTAGTTTCGATTGATTCAAAGTTTTAAATTTTCACGTTCATAGTTTCAATCAAGTTGACGACTGACTATATATTTACATAACATCGAATCAAATTGTGAAAGTGATGATATGTCAACATGATAAAAATATGTCATAGTACTTCGCACATGATCGTTAATAAGTTTTGCTATACAAGAACAGACGCAATCTGTAGAACTCTTTATGATTTTTTGAAAGTAAAATTGTAATAAAATTGAAAAATGAAACAATTAAAATTTAGACCAATTAATGAATTTATTTATTTTTAATTTATTTATTTGTACCATAAATAATTTGTAATATTTAATACCATGAGACACTTGAAAATACTGCAAAATATTGATCGTCATTACTAGATTTTGCCTGCAGTAGTCAAGCAAATATGCCACAAATCCTCGTTCTTTAGCTGCTCGATGATTATTTCACAGCAGAGAATCGGCAGCTCATAGCGTGTCAGCTCCAAGAAGGGATCCAGTGCCCATCGCTGAAAAAATCTCCTCGGTAGCTTCTCGAGAAGATGTGTAGCGCACGCCTCTTTGTGCTTTTCAGGCAGTTTGCTCAGTTTGTCCGAATGTCTGAATCCTGAGCAGTCTTTGTATGTGAGTAGCTTCGTCGCCTCTTTTGGTCGTAACCGGATCAAGTCGTAGAGACACAGGCTCGGATTCATCATTATTTTTTTCGCTTCGCTCACAAACTCCTCGTCGTCGTACCAATATTCGTCATAGTCCGCCGACTTCTCGAACCATCCGTACTTGGAGAATAATGTCATGATCTTTAGGGCGTCGCTTCGGACCAGTTCGTATCCTCTTTTTTCGAGACTTTCGGCGACGGCCAGAGCACCAGACGCCAATCTTAATTTAAAATTGAGTGAAACTTCAGCAAGATGTGGTTCAATTTCTTCGCCGAAATAACTTTGATTAGGAAAAACGAAACTTGACATATCAGCACCACGATCCAAAAGTACATCGACCGTATTTGGCGCAATTCTCGCCACGGCCCATTGCAACGGTGTCCGGCCGAACGTATCAAGGGCATCGACCTGCACGAGCTGATTTACTTCGTCGTTGATCTCAAAGAATAGCTCCACCATTTCATAGTCGTCGTAGCAATCCTTACAAAGAACGTGTAGAGGAGTCAACAGATCGATGTTAGCCAAATTCGGATTGGCGCCACTTTCCAAGAGCAATTTGGCCACTTCAATTTCGTCCTGGGACAGAGCCAAGTGTAGCGGCGTATCACCTCTTTTTCGCTCGATGATATTGGGATCCTGGCCGAGTTCGAGGAATTTCTTGACGACGTCGTCCAAGCCATACTCACAGGCTATATGGAAATGCGTGAGTCCGCGCTCATCGGTGTAATTTACGTCGAACCTGTCATATATTTGAAAAAGATCGGAGACAATGTTGTCGTAGTAATAATTGTATCTAGCTGCATGATGCATTGCAGTGGTGCGACGCGACGATGGCTTGCCGTCTTCGTTAAAGTCTGGCACGTCTTTGTAGCCGGTGCTAATTACGAATTCGATGATCGGAATTGGGTTAAAATTGGGGTTATACGTCATCATCAAATCCTCCGTAAGAATCCAATCGATTTCTTCCTTTCGAAAAATATCTAGAAGATTTGGAAGTTGGCCCTCCCAATTATGATATTTGGATAAGGTTAACTGATAAAGTTCACGAAAAAATTCATTTCGCTCATTTTCTTTTTCCCACTTGACATTTTCGCGCAAACTCTTCAATTTTTCTGAGTCGGATTGGCTGAGTTGGTCCGCAATGCGTTTGGAATCATTGTCGTCGTTTCGGTGGTCTGCGCCGTGGAAACTTTTACTAGATACGTCGTCGAACGAAGACATGGTTTTGCTCTTTCACACACACAACACTGAACACACAGTCGTTTATAATATAAAATATTCTTCACTTTTTCACGATAACCACTTGCTATACAGTTAATACAATGTTTCTTTGTTTACTTCACACTGCGACGTCGTCGAATGTACTGACTGTCCGTATAGGTAGAGTGTAGACATGTGTATGAGCTACGTAGGTACACTGCGTGTGGTTTGTCCGAGCAACCCGCACGATTACGCGCCAAATTCCATTACAACGAGAACAAGTCAAGCGAGCGCGAGCGAGAGACAGATGTACAACGCTAAAGTAGACGGCCGAGTGGACGTTATACAAAGAAATGAGCGACGAAAAATAGTCGCGCGTTCTTCTCACTCGCCTCGCCACAGCAGAATTGAGCGAGAGGATTCTCAGCATTGTCGACTGTCGTGCATTGGAAAATTACAGCGCGCGTATCAACTGGACGCTTTTTTGTAGTCATCACCATCGGTCATTTTAATTTGCTTGAAGGGAAAATAAGGAAGGTGTTGCGGGTTAAGTAAATGGGAGAACTCCTTTGCTTTGTCTTCAGACAAATCAGTAAAGTGACAAGGCGATGACTACGAAAAGGCCTGTACGGCTATTACTCGCTCGCTTGTTTTTGACGAATTAACAACTCCTCGATACTCAACGCGTATAAAAAATGTTTAATTCTAAAATTTATGTGGTAAGAATGTTAAAAGTATAATATCTCATTTCATTATAATAATAATAATAATAATACCCTATTAGTAACTCTCTTATTACTATTTATGTTTTCGTTTAGTTTTGAAAGAGCTATATCTACTACAAAAAATAATATCCCTCCTCTAAGTATGAATCAATTACTATCAATTGATATTTATATTTACAAGAAAGGAGTACGGGAAAATTTACTTGAACTTAAACTTTAATCATGACATTCGTCAAGCTAGTCGAAAACAATTTCGCTTCGACACACCAATCAATTTCAATGCAAGACTATAGCATACAAAACGTACTTTTATACTGTTGAAATAAATTGACTCGGAAATCAGATGAATCGGCGATCTGAAAAACAACACAATTATTGGCAAATCTCTGGTTGTTTTTACAGTTTTTGATTCTGTCTGGGTATGGAAAACGATACCGATCTCTTGATGCATTATTAATCATCGTTAATCAAAATCGGCTCGAGTCGAAAAATCGATCGAATTTAAACAGGGCATTACAAAAGCAATATGTACATAGTAGGAGGGAATCGTGCTCGCTTTATGAGTTATTTATACATATTATTCGTTACATGTGCACATAAAAGGTCGCCTATTAAATATAATATAATGGAGCTGCGCAGTTTTTCATGCGGCTATATATACCTACACGGGCAGAGAGTAAACGTAGGAGGATCGAGTCTTGTAGTTTCACCGGCGCGACTCTTTATATACATTCGATTGCTGTATAAGTCATATATACGCAGAGACGGGCGAGCGCGTCGCATAATTTGTGTGATAGCTCATACCTGTAAAGGCGCTGTCGCATATAGTCTATACGCTATTCATTTGTGTAATATATAAGCTCGCAGGTTAATTTGGTATTCCTTTTGGCGAGGATGCGTCATCTGCAGGCTTTGGGCTAAAGTCGATTCTTCTGCCGAGCCAGTGGTCACGATTTGTCGTTAAATTAAAAAGTCACGGAGTTGGCCTCTCTCTCTCTCTCTCTTTCTCTCTCTTTTGCGTGCATGTATCCTGTACGTCATTGCGAATCACTTTTATCTTGCTCGTTCTCTTTTCTCTTTTTGCCTTTTCTCTCTCTTTCTCTCTATCTCTCTCGGCTCCGAGCATACTTTCGATTTCTTTTTGTTTTCACTGGCGTGCAAATAAAACTACGCGCGTTGCGTACTGTGTATACGCACAATAAACTGCCGGGGCTATATGTACGAGAGCCACGCCAAAGATGAAAAGCCACTGCTCTGGCATTTTTGTTTCCTCTCTCGCAAAGAATTATATCGTGCACATACACACAGGCCAGTGTTTTCCTTTTTGCGGCTGTTTGCTCTGCGGTATTAAAGCTCGGCGCGTAGATCGACGCAGCTGCATATAGGAAAAAAAAGAAAAGTACACGCGCGCCCGCAAAATTCCTCGGTGCGAATGCTGCGCGATATACTCTCTCTCTCTCTCTATTTCTCTCTATCGCTCGCAGCTACCGTATACATCTGCGCACTTTGTCTGCTGCATTGAAAATTCGCAGTTGGCAAGTGCGGCGGTGTCTGCGGTACGGAAGGCTCTAATGCCAGTGAGTCCGAATTAGCGAGCTATGGTACAATATATAGAGCCTCTCTCGCTCGCGCGCGCAAGGAAGTAGTCTCGTCTTAATGGCATTAAATTAATCAGCCTAGTTTCCAGTCAAGGCTTTCTCACGCGAAGCTATAATTCAGATTCCTCGCGGGCCTCCCACAGGCTCGCAACTCACTCATATTTTTAGCAAATGAGAATGAGCAGCGGCTCGGCAGAATTTTCTGCGTCTTTTGACAGTCGCGCGTATAATTCTCGTCCCGCTGAATATTCATCAGTCCGCGTACATGTGCGAGTGTAATTCAGAATTTCGTTCATTTGTCGCGTGTACTACCTATGTGAGGGATGGAATCTGGCTTGCCGGCATAGTAGTACTTACTTACGGTGTATGCAGTTACGTCTTATTTCTACGCTAATCATCGCATTTTTATCTCACAATAATTTTTGCCCCGAGACTCTTGGGCTCATTAAAAACTTAATGAAACGCATGACTCGTCGGCTTCGTCATAAAGAAGGCAAACAACAACATCAACGGCAGCAGCATCAGCAACACAGCAACAGCTACGAAAAACGTTATATGATGCTGTGTAGCTGCGCACATACCAGAAGCATCGAGTGCCCGCGAGTGTAATAAAAAGCGAATATCCCGCGGAACGATTGCCCGCGCGAGCTCGCTCTAGGTATTATAATACAAAGTTACAAAATGACGAAAAAGTGTCGATCGCGAGGCGCGTAAAAATGCAAAATTTATGCTATATATTGAAAGTCAATTCATCCTCTCGCGGATGGCCGCATAAGACCCCGACAAAAAGTTCTCGCTCGAGCGAGTATATATTTATAATATAATTTATAATAGAAGCTGCTGCGCGCAATATGTGGCTACAATATATCAAGCCGAGCGGCCGATACGGTTCGGTATATATATATAGCTCGGTATCTCCCATACCTATTCAGTACGTTTATATATATACGGCGGGGATGCATAAGTTGAATTATTCGCGATCGAGTACAGGATCTTTTATCGATTCTCGGATCCTCGCGGAGATTGAACGCAAGATTGGATATATCGTATACGAAGGAAGGACTTTACGGACTCGAAGCTCGGCTACTTCGCGGTCTACGAGAGGCCTATTAATCGCCCGCGCGCATCGTTTATAGCGCACTGCGGGGCAGGCTGGACTGTGTGCCGAGCGCTCCGCCGATCGCGAGCAAAAACTCATATTGCCGAGCCGAGTGCCTCGAGGGCGCGTAGATGTACACACAAGCCCGAGCCCCGACGTCGTAATAGCTCCGGCAAACTAGGAGCTGTTGCTGCGAGCGAATCACTTTCCCGAATTATCCGTCGCGATATTGCAATTCGATCAGCTTATGCAGCACGCCAAGCACCACATGGCGCGGGGGCGTCACATTTTTAAATGAATGGCAATATTTTTTATCATACATAAGTACAAGAATCTATTTACTCGATGTTTTTTGTGTGAACGTGATTTTGTCTGTCGGAAGTTTGTTGGAAAGTATTTAGTGTTCAAAGGCCAAATAAATTTCTCGAAGAAATCGTCGCCAATTTGTCATTTTAAACTTATTCAAATATTCAAATATTTTATTACATAAACAGATAAATCGGTAACTTGATTGTCAACAATGTGATTATAAACGATTTTTACACTTTTCTCGAGACATTGTATGTGTTTATAGGAACAACAAATTAGTTTGAATGTCGTCTTTCCCGACGATACAAGCCATAATACCAAAAGATACATTTTACTCGTTGAATTTTTGTGGTACTTTATAGAAAGATCCATCGTTTATTTTAAGCACCAAAATGGAAAAAAGTGAGAAGAAATCCGACGAAGTTGTCTCAAGAGATAATTTAAGTGAACAAGATATTGTTTTTTTTGACCACAAACAACATGTTTGTGATATTTGTCAGGAGGCATTTGCACAAGAATCAAGCATGATAACACACCAAGACCTAATTCACAATGAAAAAAAATATTTTGAATGTGACAAGTGTCAGAAAAAATTTGTGAAAAAATCGAGTTTGTTTACTCATCAGAAGTTGGTACACAAAAATCGCGTAAATTTCACGTGTAACAAGTGCGAAAAAAAATTTGAAAATAAATCAACTTTACTCAAGCACCAAAAAATATTCCACGAAGTTTTCAAAGATTATTTGTGTGAAATGTGTGCGAAGAGATTCGGAAATAAACGAAGTTTGCTCATACATGTGAAGACAGTCCACGAGGGTCGCAAAGATTACGCGTGTAACGAGTGCGGGAAGAAATTTGGAACTCAAAGCAATTTGATAAAACACCAAAGGACAGCATACGAAGGTCGGAAAGATATCATATTGAAAGTCTTGAAAGATTACTTATGTGACATTTGCGGGAAGAAGTTTGGAAGTAAACAATATTTGCTCTTGCACATAACAACAGTCCATGAGGGTCGTAAAGATCATGCATGTGATATTTGTGAAAAAAAATTTGGACAGAAATCGAGCTTGATTAGTCATCAAAGGACAGTACATGAAGGTCAAAAAGATTTCGCATGTGACAAGTGCGACAAGAAATTTGGGCACAAATCGCATTTGATCAAACACCAAAAGACAGTCCACGAAGGTCGCAAAGATTACGCATGTGGAGAGTGCGAAAAGAAATTCGGACACAAAAGGATTTTGCTTTTACACAAAAAAACAGTCCATGAAGGTCGGAAAGATTACCGATGTGACAAGTGCGAGAAGAAATTTGGACACAAATCGCATTTGATCAAACACCAAAAGACAGTCCATGAAGGTCGCAAAGATTACATATGCGACAAGTGCGAGAAGGCATTTGGACATAAACAGGTTATGATTCAGCATCAAAAGACAATCCATGAAGGTCAAAAAGAATACGCATGCAAAAATTGTGAAAAAAAATTTGGGTTTCAAAGCACTTTGATTAGGCACCAAAGGATAGTACACGAAGGTCGCAAAGATTACGCTTGCGACAAGTGTGTAAAGAAATTTGGAACGAAAACAGATATGTTGAATCACCGAAGAACGGTCCATAAAGGACACAAGGATTACGCATGCGAGAAATGCGAGGGGAAATTTGACCAAAAAAGAAATTGTTCTCACACCTGAGGAGCTAGTACACGAAGTTTCAAAGATTACACGACCGACAAATACGAAAAGAAATGATGATTGATAATTTTAAATATATATAAATACTTGTATAGATGTTGTTCTAAAATTTTAATTAAAACTGTGCCAAAATAATTGTGCATTATCCGAACCTCGAGCGTTCAACTATCAATACACCTTTGATTTCAGATTTGGCGTTCAGATTTCAGAGACGACAGAACTCGTGAGTTTATATCAATGAAAATCGGCAATCACTTTTTAAATTCATTTATTTATAAAGGGTAGTCGGACCAATCAATGACCGGGTACAAGTGAATGATCATTTTGGAAAATATGATATGAAAAACAATTAAAAATACATATTCGTATGGACATTATTCAATTCTTCAGCGAACGAAGTATCTTGCTTTCTATGTCCAATTATCATATAACAAGAAAAAAGAATAATTATTGCACATCCAAAAGTGGTCATTTACTGGTCGTAGAAAACATACAATAATAAATAAGAATTTGAAAAATTCTACAAATGTTTATCGTTATTTTGAGTTTTGTTCTGCAGCCGCAAAGCAAAAATTACATAAAATTTTTCGCGTCAACTCCCTAAAAGGGTTTAGAGCTACTACGATTAATGTAGAGTATTAGTCGAGCCGATTTTCAAGCCAATGCTAGCGATCAGTGCTGCTATTTTATGAAATTAGTGAACGATCTTTAAAAGAAGACTGATTTTAGTTTAATTTCAAAGTAATATAAGTTGTTTTTGCTGATCCAGATCAGTTAATGCAGCTATGTTTATGCGTTTTTCGCGAATTACTTTGAATATTTATAATTGTAATGCAAGTAAGGAGTAATTGATTAAGTACTCAATAAGAATTGCAAGCTCACTGTGGACGCAAAAAAATGAAAAAGTGATTATAATGTCTCGAAAAAGCACATATGTTTAATTGTTTGTAATTAAACAATGCCAATTCTACAAGCAAAAATAATGGTGGAAGCATAGAATATAAAAATTTAAAAAAATGTCCGCTAACTTCAAATAGCTGCAGCACACGCTCGTGCATCTGTCTTACTGTATAGTAGCTCCGTTCTACACCACTAGCATCTGGCTCGATCGACATTCCTAATCCACCTGTACAGCCTACACGACTCCTGAAGCTATACAGGTAATCCATCGGTATACAAACCTCGCAAGCATACAGCGGATACTCTAGCTTTCGGAGAGATGATATTGTTCATCCTATGATAGAGATTATATGCACGCACACACCTATACTAGTATAGTTCATCAGATCATTATAGAAGACGAACCGTACACGGCAAGTGCGGTGTACTTGTCATTGTCGCTGCTGGTAATAAACTCGATGCAGCCCATCATCGACGATTCGAGTTTAAATTTGCACCAAACCATGCGTACAGCGACGATCTGAACTTGCAATATCTATAGCATAACGTCATAGATGCCAGCCGATCCGCAGGTAGACGCGCGCTTGGATTACAGTGTTTGCTGCGATGCGACTCGTAATTTCAATGAGCGATCACGCGTGGGTGTATAGACTCGCTGTACTGGTCTTCTGTCGTATAAGCTATAAGCCCGAGATACGAGCACGAAGATCGCGCGTGCCCCCCTCGCGACCACAATGAGGTAATTTTCGGTAATTCGTCTTGATCCAACGCCGCTTGCTTATTTTCGTAGAAACAAGCGCAGTTATCGCACCTAGATGCATCGTTGGCGATTCGAACTTTTATAGAAATTTACCTCGCGCACGCATACGTATGTAGGTATACGAGAGAAGGCTGAAAACGCTCAATAAATGCCCACTTAAAACGCCGCATGTGTAACTTAACCAGGTAATAGACGCGGGCGGCGGAGCTACGTGTCTACACGAGTATTACTTGTAGCAGATATTACTAGCTGTCTAAATTGCAGCTGCTTTTCAAAACTCGAATAGAGCAAAGGGAGTGTCTCAGTAAATGTCACCTGATGGGACAGACTGAAATAATTATTAACTTGAATTTTTTTAATATTTTTTTTCTCTCTCTCTCTCTCTCTCTCTCTCGTATGACACGTATTTATTAGAGAAATGCCAAGGGGTTGACGGCTTGATTTTCGAAAAAATTTCAATTTTGAAGCTTTGAAAAAGAGTGATATATTTTCTGGAAATTCAAATGGAATTTGAATATATCACAATCAACAAATTTTTCATATTAGAAGAAAAACATTTATTTGCACATTCGATTACACTGAGAATCGTCCATGCACAAAAATGATCTAAATTAACACTGTAATTCACGCACTGATGTGCTCTCATTGTCAATTACAATTTTTCGACCTATATTACTTACAGAATTGTAACGTACAGCCAATTTACCAAAAAACTTGACTATTTATTTTAATAAAAAGTAAAATACCTCGAATGTTCTCAAAGTGAACCTATTATAGTTATCATAGTGTTATGCGCTCTTGTAATGTAACGTCTCCTGCTTTATCATATTAGTAACTTCGTTTTCTCTGTTATTTGCTTGTTTTTAATAGGATTTTAAAATAAGAAAAATGATTAAAAGAGATTTGAACGCTGAAAGCTTGCAGGAAAATACAGCGAGGTACAGTTGAATCCCTTTAGATTTTCTGGGAAATATTCGAAATTGCTGAACTAATTATAGTATTCCAAGAGCAAGCATTTATTCGATGCTTCATCTTTGAGTTGATCGGGATTTCCACAATGCAGCCCATATTATTCATGATCTAGAAAGGGTCGAGCTGAATTTCCTCCGAGAAAAGAAACTCAATCAAGTTGTGGTATTAACACCGTGCGCCTCTGCTCTTCTCTCGCTCGCGATCCTCGTCCAGCAGCATCAGCAAAACTGCACAACGAAGCAGATATCTGGCATGTAGTACGAGCCTTCGTAATTGCAAGCGTGTAATTCTGCCTCGACGAATGTAACGAGTAAAAAAAAAAGAAAAAACTCATCGTAGCGTAATTAAGGCTTTATGAGAGAGCTCTTTTAAGTTGTCTATACGTTGGTAGGGTGCAGACCTTATATCCACACTCGTGCGCGCACGTGAGCACTCAGACTCATGCTGCAGCTCGCGTAAATACACAACTTTTTAATCTTCCTATTGTGGACGAAGCGAGAGAGGAAGAAGAGAAAGAGAGAGGGCAAGGCGAGGCGTGCACTGTGGATTTTCAATGTGTTCTGTCAAAAAGTACATAGCGTCTAGAAGCCTAGGCTATGAACGACTACTATCAGCTGCAGTGCTCAATTATATATTCTTTTTAAAACAGATAGCCATGAAAGTGGTGCAGTGGAGATCCGACACGTACGTCGTCAGTCCGAAGATGGGGCGTGAACAGTTTTGTTACTTCACGACCAGTAGTGCGCATCATATGTGCGTACGCGTGTGTGCGTGTCTAATCTCAATCGGCGCAACACAGCCTCGCAAGGACATTGCAAAAATAGATGATTGCAGTGCGCTGCGTGCGCTGCTCCGTACGAGCTATCGTCACGCTCGATCGACAATATACAAGCAGCATATTCATTTTATATAAATTAATCCCTGTCCCAGGTGTAAAAATAAGTTGCCCGATGAGTTTTAGCGATTGCACGCGTGTATACTCTGTGCATTCGCAGTATACGTATACGTGTTGGTATAGCGAACGGCTAATGCATCGAATCATCGATAAGCCGGCCGCTGTGCAGTGTAAATGCGCAGGCATGTTTGTGCCCGCGTCCCAAGCGCGTGTTGTATGCATAAAGCGAAATCGTGCCTGTGCTTCATCAATCAAAAGGATCCTCCGTACTGTGTATAGCTTTTAGCAGTGCGCGTATTATAGGGCTAGGGGCAAATGACAAACGTTTATCCGGCGCGAAATATGCGATCCGCCTGGGAGCACGAAGGAGCTCATGGGCCGCTGCGAGCTAGCCGCCGTGCGATCAGCGAGCACGGAAAACGACCAGCAGCAGCCCGAGTGGAGAGTAGCTGCGAGGATCGAGATGAAAAGATCTCAGGTGCAAGAGCGAGTCGACGATGCCGCGCTTCGAGCGTAATATCACGATCGAGTGCTCGGCATCGGCAGCGAGCTTATTGCGAGTCACCGTGGCCATCCGCTATCGAGGCACGAATTGCGCGGATGCATCTGCGAGGCAGAAGAAGCAACTCGCACGCACTATGTATAATATCCCATACGAGCTGCTGCAGTCGTCCTCGGCTGCGCTTCTGCGAGCTCTTCAGCTATATGGATGCACTGCATCACCGCCAGCAATAGTTATATATAGAATATCCAACTGTTGTCCAGCTCTGCCGGGCTAGTTAGCTGTGTACAGCCATCGCCGCCGCCTCTAGCGCATCCACCTAAGCGTATCATTTTCTCGGATTTATTTGAAGCACATCGCGCAGCGAGAGCATTATACATACGCTCGTGCGGACGTTTGATTTATCGCGTGCAGCTCGTACTATATGGTCTCGAGCCAATGGATCCTGGCCTGCGCACACGCTAGATTCGAGCCAAGAAAATTACAAACACGCGCCTGAAGAAAGAGACGAGCCAAGAGCTATACAGCTGGCAAAAACAACGAGTTACCACTGCTGGCTTGGAGTAGCTGCAGCGCGGAGACATTCTTAGCCAGGCAGTCGTTTCCTCCCCGATCGTTTTCTTCCATTTTCACGCATTTACGTGTGATAAGTACCGTGTAAAGGACTATTGCAGCAGCAGCAGCAGCAACAGTGGCAAGATTAGAGCTCGCAAACGTGTTTGGGCAGATTTTCCGCTTTTGATTGCGGCTTGCGCGCCTAGCAGCCAATCAATCGATCCATCGCCGCGTTCGTCCCTCCGTCTTGGGCAAAGCTCGCTGCAGCTTGCTGATTTCTCTTATTGTACTTGGAGAATATGAGAGAATTATTCGTTTCCGTTGTACACATGGAACCTCGACCAAGACTCTATTTTCTTCTTGGCAGTGTGGTCTTTGTTACAATCAAAGATGTAAAGTATTAATTAAAAATCTTCACAACTGCACCAAAACTTTTGCCGCAAAATGCATCATTGCATTAACTGCGTAAGATTTTCGTAATGCTCACACGAGTGCATAACTCGTGGATGCTACAACCGATTTCGAATTATCTCGAAGAAGGATCACCGAGCAGCTAGACATTGCCGTGGCGTCGAATGACCGGAGCGCGTTTCGAGTCTCGAGTGCCCTCGGAAAAGCTACCATCGATGCACGTGCGCCTGAGCGAGCGAGCGAGGACTAATGAACTGGCGTCGAAGAACTCCGAGGGCTGCGAAGCAAGATTAATTGCAAGCCTGTATTATATCCTCGTACATCTCATTTGACCGTGTGGCGCGATGCTATGTACGTTATGATGGGCTGCGGCGCAACTGCCGAGTGAATTTCCATCTGCATTAGCGGGTAGACTATTTTAATTGTCAGCAATGCATTTTTATGGTTCAATACTTGACGAATGCTATTTTTTTTTCGACTTACTGCTTGCGTTTAACATTGCACGTATGTGCAGTAAAATTCGGTTTATTGAGAATTGAAATCGAAGTAATCGTCGTTCTTAAGTTGCTACTGCGTATTCCGATATAGCATGCCAGCACTGTTTGCGATGCTTATTTCTTACTATATTTTTTCATATAATAATTCTCTTCTAAGGAACCTATGCAGAAATTCCTTTTGAAATAATCGCTTCGAAAAAGGTTTGATCGTACCTAATAATGATGGCAGGGTGGGATTCGAAAAGGATTATGTGTGATTATCATTTTTTGTGAGATGAACATGTACAAAAAAAATTTTATAAAAAAATCAAAACTTCCAAGTTTTCTCATAAAATGCAACTCTTCTAACGTTTTGTTCGACATTTAGATCTCCTTAGTTTTATTGATAAACGTCAATAAGCTTTGAAATTCAAAATTCTTACAATATTGCATCAACATAGGCATTATAATCCTTGACACTGTGCCAATGTTATCGCACAAATCGCCTCATCAAATACTTAGCAGCGCAATCGAGCTCCGTTGTAAAACATGCGCAGCAGAAAGTTTTGAAAGCTCTGCTCGTTTTTCACGTCACCCACCCGTGAGCTCGAGCGAACACATATGTGCATATGTATGCACGATGGAGCTGCAGCAGTAGCAGCAGATTTACCATGGGTAAAAACTCGCTTGTTCGCATCGTATCACATCGCTTGATATCAAATTCGCATGTATTTATGGCTGATGCACCGAGCGCGCGGCATCGTCCTCGGCGAGCCGCGTATACAGCTAAAAGTATAAATAAATTCCTCCTCTCTGTTGTGCACTTTTACGTACACACAAACGAATATGTTCGCATATAAATTTTATATATACGAGAATGGCTGAAGGCGCGCGTGCACTTGACTGTGCCAGCTACGCTTTATGCGCGCACGCATTCATAATAGACGTTGTTGTGCCTACAGTCGTACAGCGGCCAGACTCGGAATACGATGATTTCGTTCTGCGCGTGGGCTGCCCGCGCTGCGCAGCAACAGCAACACATGCGTATGCCGATTCAGTGGATCGGCGTCGAGAAGATGCGAGAAGACGCGAACTCGAGAGAACCCCGAGGCCTCGGAGAGAGATCGGAATAAGTGAATTCGTTATCATAGTCGCGCACTGGGGCTTCGCTATTGTCGCATTTACTTTTCGTTTTTTCTCTTGATATTTCTTCGACGCGCGGCAACTAATAAAATCCGATCGCAGTGCCTAGTCATGTATTGTAATTTCGGCACGCGCGGCAATCTTCCTGCCTCGGCTCGGTCTATCCTGCTCTCCTCTTCTCGATTATCCTCGCACCGGCAACTCATAAATCGAAATTTTTTATCTCATCTTATATCTATTTTGCTGCTCTCTGCCTAGCATATCTTTGTTTTTGCCTTTACGCTTTATTACGAGGCTTCTTACTTGTGCTCGCTCGCTCGCCGACGCGCGTCCCGGTAAAAATACTCGTACACCCGTTGATGATGCTCTCTGTTGTTCACGCCGGCCAACAACGTCGATATCTTATACGTGCTCGCGCAAAGAAAATCTCTCGCATCTCGAGAGCTCGTGCATGATTGCAGCGCGCGGCGAGTCGACGCCACAGTTCCTGCACATGGGATATGCGTTGTTCTCTGCTCCTTCGAATGATGACCGATTGCGCATTTACAGGAATACGCTATTTTTGACGACAAAAAATAATGCATCCATCTTGGCGCGCACCGTTACTGAAAAGTGATACCCCGTAAACGTTTACAGTTGTTTCTCAAATGATGCTGTTGCTGAAAAAGAGCAATCAACTGCTATTGCTCTTAGCCAAACGGCATCCGTACCGATGCCATGAAAGATCGATTTATTACATTTTTAACTAAACTCTAACATAAATCTCTTCTTAATGCAGCATAATTCAATCATACGTCAAATTCTGTACCTTTAACTTGAAACTTTATCGGTCTAAGTACTTTACTAGTGTTAAGTTCATCTGATTTATGCTTTAATTTAGTGAGAGCTTGTATTAATAGGTAGTTTTATTTCATTTTTTTTTAACTATTGTTTTATAAATGTTTTTTCAATACGGTGTCATATGTTGCTTGATATCATTTTCAAATTTGTTACTATAGTCATTATTATTAGTGTATTTTTAAAATATTTAATCAAAAACACCTGCTGATTATTTATATTTTCATGTATAAATGATAGTAAAATAAAACATTGTTGTAGGTATTTCAAACTGATAAGTTCTTGTCCAAAAATTTATTAGCCCTGTTTTTCCTTTTTTTGTCAAATTGATCCTCGCCCCCACTATTCTCCCCATACACGCACACAGAGACACTAACACATCAGACCCCCGATCAAAAACTTGGTTTACTCGATCAAAAACGTGTGTCAATCGGCCTCTTACACTCGATAAAAAGCTGGGTTTCTTGGGTTTTTATTCTCCAAATTGTCGAAAATGTGGTTTAGATTTCCCCTTCCACACGATTTTTACCGAAAACGTGTGTTACTTGACCTCCCACTACTTTCCTGTGCTGAAACCGGCATCACAGAGCTTCCTCACGGAGGAAATAAAAACTAATTACTGAAGATGTTTTATGTGTTGCATAGATCTTAAACTTTTGGTTATCACGAGTAATACAAACTCTTATCGTTGTTTTATTCACGAAGCCATCCAATTTTCATAGTTTTAAAATTCTTTAAAATGGGAATAAAACAGATTTGTCAAATATATAAATGAAAAAAAGGAAAAGTTTTTACGTACGTCCGCTATCATGATTTTTTTGTTGATTTCGATGTAATTACCTTTTATTAAAATTGATGACATATCAATTCAAAATAATATCATCGTTCAAGTTCAGTCTTGAAAATTTTTTAGTATGATTATTTTTTAACGTCATGGCCATGATTATTTTTTTAAATCTGATACAATGCAAAAAATATTCCAATATAGTTAACGTTAAACCTCTTTTACAAGTCATGTTAGTTTGAATGCTCAATGACTGTAAGATCCATGATATAATTCAAAATTTTATTTAATTAAACATCCAAGAATACAGTATAAATTTTGTTAATGTTGCACAAAAAAATCCAGAATGTCAAGGACTCGAAAAGCCAAACAGAACGATGTATGTAGACACAAATTTTGGTTTTGTTTACTCGTTCTCTGTTCTCCCTTCTTAGTCGTTGGTTCTTTCATTTTAAATAAATAAAAATTTATGCGACTAGACGAGATTTACGAGAGAATATATGCGTGGCACAAGAGAATGTTTCGGAATCGGGTAATGTATGCACAAAAGTGTTGCAACTCGTGGGTGTGCGTGTGCTAACATCGGTCATTACAGTGGAATAGAGCTCTCCTTCTCTTTCTCTGTTGCTCGGTCTTTCCCTCCTATTGCTCATTGATTGCACCGCTCGGAAATATGTAAAGAAAGCAAAAACATGACCTTGCCCATCAAAACGTTCGGGAGAGCCCGTAGAGAAGGAGAAGGAGGGAAGTCGAAGAAAAATTATGGATGCAATAGCTACGGGAAGTATTTTATAATATATCGAAAAGCCAAGAGCACAGGAGAGAACAATGGTTGCAATCGATGTTCGCGGGACAACCCACGTATGGAGTTATAGGCTGGCAACGATTCGTAATATAGGTATTATCGAAGAGCGCGTCATTATTACTATATAGGCATGCTTACATTGAAAGTGGCGATTGCGCAATTTCGTTTGGGTCGCGTGGGAGGATAACTACCGTATTGCATCGCGGACAGATCGCTGCATCATCGCGTCTCTTGACTCCTATAACGGACCGTAGTGGCGCGTGGAAAAGAAGCGACAAAGCCGATTTCTTTTGGGCCCGCAGCCGAAAAATCGTTCGAGTCACGGCGCCAGCGTGAGTCGGCAGCTTTTGAGCTTAGCGCTACATGGAAACACATCGATCGCCCGTGGCCCGCTCGTAGGCCCGAGAGGTGCGATAACGAGGCACGCGACACCCGAGTACAAGGAACCCGTGAATCGGAGCTACTTCGTCGGCACGAGGCCGGGTCGTTGCTTACATCGCAGAGAAAGGCTTACGTAGATAACGTAAGCTCGCGCCGTACTCGTGCACAACGAGTCTAGGCTAACCGAATTCTCGACGCCTCGATATCGCGCCCGCGAAGGAAGAGCCGCGTCTCGAGGTATACCTGACTTTTGCATATTATATTTGGTGGGGGACTGGGGAGTCGAGCGCGAGTCCAAGAGGTAGGTAGAGGTATATACGCGCGCTGCGAGTCCATGTATATAGCGTGTGCACCGCGAGTGAGAGGGAGCGAGCGACTGACTTTGCGAGTGGGCATAGAGGAGCGTAGAGCGGCACGGCCGAGCACAGCCGAGCGAGTAAGACAGAGAGAGAAGGATGCGGGCCCCGTGAGAGCCGTTTTTCGAGCCTCTCTGCAGCAGTGCGAGCGAAACAGAGAGAGAGAGAGAGAGGTAAAGACGTTGTGGCGGGGTCCCACATCGTCGTACAACAGTCGCACGTTGGCGAAGAGCTTCGTGATCGCCACCGCCGCCGAGGAGGAGTGCGGGAGAGTCTAGGCTCAGTTGGGTCCGCGCCGTGTAGCGACGCGCGCGCCTGTCGCGATACTTGAGCGATTTTTGCGCACGAACATCAGCGGTTAACCGGAAAATAAAAGTGGAAGTTGTTTTGTTGTTGTAGTTTCTTTTTTCCCGAGACAGTAGTTTGTAGATCAGTGTGTTCAATTCGCTTCGTTTCGAAATAATAAAAATTTGCTACTACCAGTGCTACGTGCAGTTTTTCAACAATTGTCAAAAAAAGTTCATTAGAAAAATAAAAACACACAGAAAGGGGAAAAAAAGGTTGTTTTTCTGCGAGCGTGTGGCAGGGCTAGCAGTAAGGGGCCCCCGTTGCTGGTGGTGCTGCTAAACTGCCACTTCGATGAAGTCGCCGTGTCGAGGTGAGCCACCGACGCAGGCGAGCACCCGCGCAGCAGCAGCAACAGCAGGAGCCGTTTCGACATCGTCTCGTTGCAGCTGAGAGAAACCATCAGAGGCCTCGACAGCTCGCACAACAACAACAACAACAACAACAACAATGGCTCGAACAACTTCGAAAAGCGCAGCTACGGCCGTCTCCAGTGAGTACCGATCCATCGATTTATCCGTCTCTTCTTTCCTTCCTTCCGCTCGCGCAATCGGCAATTTACTACGCGCCCGACAATAATGTTCTCGTCGTTGGGCTCTCGGACGCGTTGTAGTTCGCTGCCGATTCGTATCTCGCGTACGGAGTGCGGCAAGCTCCAGAGAGAGATTCACAAAACGCGTAGTACGTCCAAGAGGGGTCGGGGCCGGCTCGAGACACAAGCTTCAGATCTGGCGCGATAAAGTGCGCCCCCCAATGCAGTGCAGCAGTGCTCCGAATCCTCGGCCGTACTGTCTTTGCTCTGGCTTCATAAAACGTGCTACCGATTACCAGCGCGCGGGGCCCCTTGTTCTTCTCGGCTGTTCTCACTTGCCGCGCACCCTTTCCGATTTATTGCACTTGCCCTACGGCTTCATTCGGTCGCGCGTTGCATCTTCATTACTTTACGTGCGCGTGCCTCCAATTTCGGGAGCAGACCTCGGTAAAATAAATAAATCGGTATCGATATGTGCTCGATTGCGGTGTAGGTGGCCTTTAAACGAATGTACACGAGCTCGCGTAACTCATGCGATCGATCGTACCTGCTATAGGCTAGATCGTCGATCGATTACGTCCCTAGGTATACGCAAAGTCGAGTGACAGCTGCAGCTAGTTCGCGTTGTTCGGCGAGTGCCTGTCGCTCGATTCGCCCTCGACTTTCTTGGGTTCGAGCAGCTCTGTACGCGATCGCGATTGTTAATACTGACTGCGCAGCTCGTGCACCACGGCTACATTTGTGTATATACCACTTGGTACACATAATATAATCGGGCCCACTGTGCACATTCATGTATATAACAGGCGTGATCTCTGTGCGGTGCATTTCTGCGATTACATGTGTACATATGTGTGTGTGTGTGCAGTGTGGAGCACAGCGACTGCGTGTCGTTGGCCGCTTACTTTCAGATCCTGACGTTCGAGTCCTTGTTGATAAGGCTTGTTTTACTCTGCACTTTACTGCGCTTTAGCTCGCTCGAGCCCCTGGCCGAGCTTCGTGTAGTGCTACACATTCATCCTTATCTCGTTTTTCTTTATCAAAAGTTTTGTATGTGCTCCAACTACGATAAATGTACGTTTTATCCGTTCTGTCTTACCAAAATTCAAATGGTTCAAATATTAATTTAGAATGCAAATAAAACTACTTGTTTTTGTAAATCTTGAGAAAGATAATATCATAAACATTTCAAAAATATTCAAGCTCGTTAGCGTTTACTTATTATTTTGACGCCTCCGATTCGACTATTGTTTTCTCCTTTGACAAGCTCAATAAAGTAATCTTTGAAATAAGGTGTATTGAATAAAGAATTTTAAATATAAAACCGTACTTGCAGACCAAGTGCCGATCATAAGTAATGATTCTCGCATAGAGTTCATAATCTGTCAATCTGCGTGGTCTCCAAAAAAACACTTTGTGAATTGGAACTGTCCAAGAAGAACGTTGAAAGTGTTTACAAAACAGAAAAAATTCAATTGTTTTCTGATAATTTTGAGTTGGCATACATCCTTAATGAAAAATCGTTTGTTTTACTCGATGCGTAACTGCTCTACAAATTAAATAACTCGATTGCATAACGTTTCGTGCTACTACACTTTTACTCTACAGACTTTGGTTGCGATGTTTCAAGTGGTAAACGTACACAAGAGGCGCGACAAGTAGATTTCCTACGTATAATCCGACAGAACGATGTCAATTATAAGCGAGACTTGTGTAGACGAGCGAAGAACGATTGTGCTTTCGAATGACCCAATGGGAGGAACGAATGACCGAGTGACAGCTAAAAATTGGAAAACGAATTTGGTGCGTGCGTCTCTTCTCTCGCTATATAAGTCAAGCCAAAAGTCGTATTGTTGGCTTTTCTTTGCTTAGAATTAGCTGGCTCGTTTTGCAACTTATTATAATGCGCGAGATATGTATATTCCATTCGTTTATTTTTGCAGTTGTCGTCATCGCGTCGTTTCAATCGTTATATTCGCTTAAAGTTATGCGAGCGCATGTTAAAGTGTCCCTCCCACGAGAAGTGAATGGAAAACCGAAGCAAGTTTATGTCCTATCAGTTGCGAGACTGTCTCTTTCTCTCTCTCCAGGTAGATAAAAGCGAAGCTGAGAGAGAGAGAGAGAGAGAAAGACAGAGATTAACAACCAGCAATGAATCATAAGTTTTGTCGTCGGCTGCAGCAGCAGCAGAGCCTAGACGAAGAGACGAAAATAAAGCGAATGATCTATGTCTAATCTGCTTTGACCTTGGCCCGAGTCAATGCACGCGCGAGCGAGCTAGCGAGTGAGCGAGGCAGCAGCGAGGCTCGCGGAGAGTCTAGCTGTGCATAGGCTATATAATGCGCGCGAGTGAGCTGCATGAGCTCGTCGAGCGCTGCAGCTACCTTCTCACTTCCTTTCTTCCTTCTATCTCCTTCTCTCTTCTTCTCCTTCGTCTCTCTCTCTCTCTCTTTCTTCTTTGCTTCTTCGAGGCTATATATACACATCCTTTCTTGCTAGCTCCGAGCTTAGAGGAGTGCTGTGTATAGGCTCGACTGCTGTATATACTCTACTCTGGCTCGAGCTCTCTGCGCTGTACTCGCTGCTTCGTGCAACGGATGTGTATATATATAAATATGCGCGCGGAGCATCGACTGAGGCGAGTGCAAGCAACGTATCTCTATATATGTGCGAGTGCAAGCGAGTCAGAGAGAGACAGAGAGGAAGTCCCTTATTTTCCTTTTCGAATAGTTCGATGCACTCTGCTGCTGCTGCTGCTGCTGCTCCTTTTCTCGGAGTCCATAGCCATGTAGAAGTAGTAGTAGTAGTAGTAGTAGTAGTCGCATAGTCGACGAGCGCACTACCCGCATACATAGACACACACACTGTACTGTCATATATAGTCGCGTAGTCTTCTTACCTTCGCAGCTTCTACCTATGTATATAGCGTTGTTTTGTGCAAGAGCTCATTGCGCTCGGCCACGGAGCGCGAGATATCGAGATGAAACCAGCTATGTAACACACGCACACACACACGAGTACACAGTCACGGAGATATTCTTATCTCTCTCTATGCTGCGTTTGTTTGGCTCTTTTTCTTCCGGCTATACGCGAATGCACTTTATTCCGCGCCAATATATATAATAATATATGCGTACGCGAGCATTTTTCTCTTTCTGCGCTGGAAAATTGATTAGTCGGCTTGGTATATATAACGATCGGCCGTAAATTCATGAATAAATGTTTTGTTTATCTGCGCCGAATGCATATACAGGACTTTATATAATTTTTGCGAAACTCGCTCGTTTCGGTGCTTATTCGGGAAAGTTGAGCAGGCGTCGAGCGATTTTTATACATTTTATGTGCGTTTACGTACATAGAACGATCGACTATACCAAGCCTCTCTGCAAATGATGCTTATTAGGATGCGCGAGCGCGTAGTATACATTCATGCGTGCCGTGAATTAGCTGCGTTATATTTGCAGCTATTAGCTCGCTCCACGATACATTTGCTGCTACGATAATATAATGCATATATACGCGAATGAATTACGACGCTTTAACGCACAAGTTTAAGCGCGCGGTAAACGTGCAGTGGCAATTTTCTCACAAAGAATTCCGCGGATGCGTGTGCTGCTGTATACTACTGGAAGTGAAATAGCGTAGGAGCTCTCTCGCGGGCTCTCTCGCGCGCTCGTACATAAGTGAATAACAAATATCGCTACCGCGCGAGCAGTGGCGTTTCCAATATCAATCTTTGCGAATGCCAGTGCCGAAACCGAAAGCGATTTGCGACACACAGCAGCAGCAGTGCGACTTTCCAAAAGCCATCATCGTCGTCGGCGTCCCAAATTGTGCGCGGGCAGCTCCGCTTTTGTATGCCTATATATACCTACGCGCTTTTTGTGGGTAGAAGGTATTAAATACGCGCGCGAATATATTCTCTCTATACATAAACATGAGATGTATCGCGCGTTTCCGTTATACTTGCCAATTCGAGCGAGTGAGAGTCTCTCGAAAGATGCTTGGCTGACCGAGACACACACACACTCACACACAAACAAAAAGAGCGACGACAGCCCGCAGTGCACACAGGATCGAACCGCAAATTATCTTTGGCCTAGCTCGCGAGAACAAGGCAAATGTGCAGCAGCCCGCAGCAGCAGCAGCTCAACAACAATTACTCGGGGCTCGCTCGACTCGAGCTCCTGATACTTTTTTTTCATTTTCGCATTCATGGATCGGAGGCTTCTCGAAAAAAGGGATCGTCTTGAATCGATGCTTCAAAATATCGCCTCTACATTTCTCGCAGCTAAGCTCGAAATTAGCACGTTCAACGACGCCCACATTGTGTGATAATGACTGTGATAAGGTCCTCCTTGTGCTGCTCGTCTGTATACGTACGCTTCTTCCTGTAGACTTTTGCGCCCGTGATTCTCATTCTTCTTGTTTTCTGCTCGATCACCCTGTGCAACATGTGCTCGGCTCGCTCAATATATTTGCTAGCCAGCGCAGATACGTATTCGTAACACGAGCGCGCAGGGCTTCCGGCTCGTGTGACTCGTTGCTTATTGCCGATCAGCAGCAGCAACAGCAGCAAGAGCCGCGGGCCCGACAACAGTGTGCGCGTGTGCAGCCACCTTTTCGTGTACAATATTTATGTATATATGACTTTTAGAAAGTACGCGTTGGCCTGGCGGGACTCGCGCGCGAAACATTGTGCGCGCACAAAAATACGTATATATAGATTGAACGCGTCGTCGGGATCGCGCGCCTGTTCGCCAAAATAAAAAGCCAAGAGAAGAAAGAGAAGTTGGTCGCCTCGTGAAATTGGGCTAACGATTCGAGCGATTCGCCACGAGCGTTTATATACCGACGAAGCTGCCCGTCACCGCCCACTATACCGCCCGATGTGCTCGGCCACTTTCGATGATAGCTACACACGAACAAGCAGCGCCCGGCTAATAAGGGCTAAAGCTAATAGATGCGTATCGGTGACTTTTCAAGGACACCTACACGAGTACAGTACATTGCGAGGGATAAAACGCCCAACGTGTCAAGAGAATAACAGCGCAGCGCTTCGGCATAGATTACTCCCCGCGAGGACACGCGTGTGCGAACGTACACGACTACACGAGATTCTCTCTACAAAACTCTTCCCGCAATTTGTTCTCCCAAGCGCGAGTGTATAAGTACATTCGATCCTCGCAATTTGCTTTTTGCTATCGTCCGTGCAAAGCAGCCACCGAGTGCGAAAGCCATTCTGCAGACTCACACGTACAGCATTGTGTACGTTAGCCGTTTCCTTACTTTTGTTCCTGCTGAATTATTGCCGTAGAGGATGAGGCGCATCAATTCGCGCATAAAAATGATTTCTCTTTCGAGTTTATTGACTACATTTCTCAAGTAGCTACAAAGGACAAATTCCCTGTTTATCGATGGGACTATAAGTCATCGACGCGCTCGCGTTGCAAGGACCTTGTGATGTACATGGACTAATGAAATCAAAGGCTCGACGTTGCACACTGACTGTGCGAAAATCCACGAATATGGCGCGGTAAAGTCGACAAAGTCGTTTCAGTGCTTGTCTCGACGTCTGGCGCGACTCGTGTTTAAGCGAGTAACGAGGCACCGCATCCTATATATCTATGCGCGCGAATACAAATGCGGCCGCTTGGCTTGTTTGATGAGTCTCTGTTTGACTTTGGCATACAAGCAGCTATTCTGCAAGAAACGATCGTCGAAAGGTACAAAAGATATTGCCGGGGCAGGATACTTACGGACGCACGCGGGCAGCATGTGCGAGAAATGATCTCGTTAGAGGCTCTTAAGCACGGCGCGCGTAAACTGCAATATCGCTCCGAATCGCTGTTAACACGTCGTACGTATTTGTGAGAGTGCATTTTTTTGACTGCAGCTCAAATACACCGGTACTCTCGCTACGTGCTCTCGAATTGTTCATCTCGGCAAGGTTAAGTTTAAGAGCTCGTGAAAGGGACTTGCGACGAGACGTTACCATATTGTAGTGCTGCTGGTCTCTAATTGAGCGAAAAAGTTGAACGTTTAGACGGGCTTGTAACTAATTTGCTCAATTTTCACACGCGTAAACTTAAAATCGAGTTGTAATTCGATGAGACGACTAAGCTCGAATCAACCTACGAAGCGCGAAAATATTCATTCAGTCACGAATATCGTGGTAAGTGTGCCCAATGTCATCAGTGTTATGAAAAAAGTGAGTGAAAGAGAGACCTAAAAAAAGTCAGACCGTTCAGACGGCAGTGGGACAAAAGAAAAACAAGAGCAGCTCGCTGGAGTCCCTCGAGAGGTTAACAACTTTTACTCCGGAAAGTGAAATGGTGCGGCCGAGTGTATATGAAGACTGCGGCAATAGGTAACGCGCAGAGGAATAAAAAAAAATGCACTGAAAGCGCGCTTGTGCACTTTGACTCGTCGTCGCACAGCCTCGAACGTCTAATGCGCGAAATCGCTGAGAAAAAAAAGGAAGGAAAAAAAAACTACCGAGCCGAAGATTCGAGCAGCAGAGTTTTGAAACGAGTCAAGGATGATTGCGGTTGGCGCAAGAAGCCTCGGTCGATGCTCAAAGTCCGACACCCTCGCGCCGCTCAAATCGTTTATATTCATCGGGAGCTGCTCTCTTTCTCTCTCTCGGCACATTTTTCGCGACATGCGTTTTCTTTGTACTTACTCGTAATTTACTCTGGCGTTGTATTTTTTCTTTCTTTCGCTGGAAGAAGGTCCGCAGAGCTTCTTGCTTCGCTATCATGCCTGACATTTGCGATCTCAAAGATTTATGCTTGGAGAGCGAGAGTGAAGCTACGAAAGCCCATCAGCTGCCTTCTTTCTCTTTTTCGTCTCTCTCTCTCTTTCTTGCTGGTACACTCCGGTGCGGGTTTCATGGTCGAATTTTTATTGTCAGTGTTGCGCTGCTCGTTTTTCAATACAATAAATGTACACAAAACGTTCATAAAAGTCGAAAAATTACGTTTGCTTGGGATTATTCTTTGCAAAACGTATCTATGAACTAATAGAAATCCGATGAACGCTCCAGCAATTTAGGGGTAGAAAATGAAACTTTAGGAATAAATTGGAGTTGCATTACAATACGATGATACCACTTGAAGCATTCACCGCTAGATGTCGAGTACCCTTATCTGTAAATCTGCAAGTGGCAAAGTCAAAATAATGATATAAGTCAAAGCATGACAGCTCACTGCCATTTACCGCTAAAAGTTGCCACTATACAAGAAAGAAAAATGTGAACAGAGATTATGTTAAATAAAATAATCGAAACTCGATTTACGCACAAATTAGCGCAGGAAATCTGCTTGGCGAGCGCAACCATGTCGTAGTGTTATTTTTCTATGCTCGCATAGTTCTCCGCATACAAATAATGAAGGTACGCACTCACAGATCATATATATCGTCACAAGGATCGAACGTCCGTACGATCGATCTCGCGCACGTGGAAAGATAAACATTGCATGTAGCGCGTATAATTGGTCTGCTTGCGCAGGTAATACATTATATTTAGAGACGCCATATCGTGGATCTAAAATACGTCGATTTTTTTCATACACACTCTGTATACGTAGTCCGCGCGCATCGCATGATATAACTATACATATAGCTCGATTCGCTCCAAGTATAGGATGTGTACACTTAATGACGGAGAATTATACAATGCGAATCGAGCTCTCTGGCTGGCTCTGTCTGCGCATGGGGCAGGCGCGATAGCAAATGACAGGCTTTTCTAAGGTTGGCCCGAGAACCGTATTTTCGCGCGAGGCTGCCGTAGTCTCGATCGCTGCACGCCTGGCGTGTACTTGTTGTCGGATATACATATAGATATCTACCGACGAATGACCGCGTGCGATGCGTTGCGGCTCGATTTTTTTTTCGTTTTTTTTTATTCTTTGAAGGCAGCCGTCGCCGCCGCCGCCGCGAATAAGTATCGAGCCATCATCATTAGGCATTGAACGTATTATGTATACGCGGCTTGGCGCGTACAGCGCGTAATGATACGCCAGGATTGCTCGAGCGTAGAGATCGCGAATAATATATAGATAGATGGATGTATATTCGTGGGATTTTCAATGGCTCAGCTGCTGCTGCTGCTGCTCGACGCGGCGAAATAGTCGCGAATACTACGCTGTACCGTATAGACAGTAGCAGGTAATTTATATTTCAGCAAACCTACCGGAGTCACAGCTAGCTCGAAGCGAGCCGGTCTTTCGGCGCTTCTTTTTTTCTCTCGTTTCTCGCATCGATTCCAAGTTACACGAGCCGTTGCTGCGAGCTACATAGAATCAGCCCGCGAAATCTCAGCTTATCGGGGGCCGCTCGCCTGGCGAGTTCAAAATTCTGACGGGAGTGTCTATTGTTGCGTCCAGCCAGATAAGATCGTCGCTTCCTTATACATATATACGGGATTACCTTACACGATTTTCTATCCTCGAAGGTACACAACACTGGCTGCTGCTGGGCTAAGAGAGGCCCTCGAGTGCGAGGAGTCAGATAGCAGTCGGACAAATCCTCTTTATGCGCAATGTTTATCGTTGTTGAATCCGCCAATATATACAAGCTATACACACATTATACGCGGGGCTCTTCCGTCAATGCGTGTACATTATAGAACTGAAGAATTATAAACGATGCCTCGCTCGACGAAGCAAAGTCGCTGCCTGAATCGAAGCGACTGCGGGTTCCGCATACGCGATGACGGCTTCGCCATGCAAATGGCTGAAATTGAAAAGAATTAAACGAGTTGCACGCTATACAACTGGCAAAATACCATTGGTATCCAGTTTAATTGTCAAATAATTGTGCAAAGCATCGAGGTATGCATATGACTTATGCATGACGGCGAACGTGCTCTACACGCAGCGCATTAATAATAACGCACAGAAGTACAAGGAGCTCCGAATCGGCTCGTCTATAGATGCACAATCGCAAGCGGCAGACGAGTATCCGAAATTAGCTCGCGCTCGGCTGTGCATGCTAGAGTAGTCGCTTGGCTCGGGGCCTTATTAGCTGCGCCGATTGCGTTGGCGAGGCTTTTTTGCGCGCTCCTACCTCTGACGAAACAGCTCAGCGCCTGGCTTAGGAGCTCTCCAACTGGAAATTCGACCTTTTTCCGTGTACACTGCGATCGGCAACTGCGCCATAATACAACGCGTTTGAATGTATTCGCCTTTACACGGCTATAATACGAGTGCTGCAGTCGTCTCGACTTGTATACCAGATGACCGAGTCGTGCGTGCGACCTTTTCTCTCCATACATTGCGATTATATTGCGCATCGTGGCGGTAGGCATTTTTTTTTTCATTTTATTGCGTCGATTCATCGAGTCTAATTTGGGCTTTTATCGATCGGTTCCGAACCGGTATATAATAAATATAGCTCGACGCGCGGCAGCAGTAAACGATCGGCGCGCGGCGCAACCTTGACGTTTTGTTTACGTGTGCGGTGGCCGCGCAATGCAGCACGCAGCGCAGCGCGTCGAGTCTTTGAATTCATAAGCGCGATCGAGACTAGCCGCGAATTGATCGTGAAAGTGAACGTTTTCTGGGCAAACTCGAGCCGAGCGCATACAGCACGTAAGTATAGCAGTGGAGGCGGGCGTTCTAGTTTTGACCCTGCCTAATCGGATCGCGGCGATTGGCGCCGCCGCCACACTTATTATACGCGCGGCGACCGGTTAGTGGCCTCGACGCGCGAACACGCATTATAACAACGGCGCAGCAGCAACAACATAACAAACGGGGCCGGAGCGCGTAATATTTCGCAAAATCGATCTCGAGGCCCGCGTCCGGCTTTTTTTTAGAAAGTCGCCTTCCGAACTCTCTTCGAGATCGGCATTGTGTTTCTGTGTGCTGTGCGTGCACATACGCATACTGTAGCGCGTGCAGAGGGGCTCGCTCGGCTGCGAATCGCTTTCGCAATATGCAAACGCGCTCGGCGGCGGCTCCGACAGAAAAATCGCTTTTCTCCAAGATTTACTGTACTTTGGGCTATTCTTGCCGTGCGCGCGCCGACGCAATACACGCGAGCTTATGCTGCAACGCCCGTGAGGCGCGTAAGTGCATTTCAGTTTAAGCTGTTTATACGCGTGCAGCTTCGAGAGTACGTATAGGATTGGTAAACTTGCGTCGTATGCTAAGGGTGTGCGAGTACTCGAATTTTTTTCGTGTATTTGAACTTTTTAACATTTTTAGACTTTGGTTTTGCATCGGTCGCTAAATAATACGTATATTCCTGGACTTTTTTTGCAACTCAGACTTGCATATGATTTTTCGTACCTATATGAGTGGCCCGATGCGAAACTTTTTATTTGAAAACATCAGACTTTGTAGCAACAGTACAGAGTCATTAATGCTCCGGTTATTCGAGTACGAGTTGTCTCAAGCAACACTCCAAGTGGCTGCTTGGGCGGTTTTTAAAGGTCTTGTTTGTATAACTGTAGCTGCATCGAGCAACAATACGCACACAGTACTTTGGCCGTGCGCGAATAAGTCAGGCAGGCAGGCAGGCTGTTGTCTTGAGTGAAAAACGTACGGGCGTCCACTCTAAGAGAAGGGGGGGGGGGGGGTCTTGCAATATACGTCGAGAATCATTGAATTAGACTCAAGCCAGCGACGCCCAGATGATTTATCGCCGTGGCTCCTGGGCAGCTTTCACCCGCTGTACGCGTAAGCGAGCTTTTTTCTAGTCGACTTCGAGCGGACGAGAGTCGCGAGTGCATTGCGAGCTATTAGAGCGACTGTCAGAGGTGTTTGTGTGGATTTTTACACATGCAACGCTGGTAGCTCTTTATAATATAGCCCTTTGAACTCGGCAGATATTGCAAATGGATTGGAAACGAGACTCGACGAGTTGGAAAAACGATATCGGCTACGTCGAGGTTGAGCAAGAACGAGAGATGAATCTTGGCCGGAGCCGCCTTGACCAACAAACTCCCACGCGCATCGCTCGAGCCGCGGATCGACGCTCACACACACGCACGCTTTTATAAATGTATATATATACGACTCGGCGATCTCGCGCGCGCGAGAGATAAGCGCGCAAAACAGCGATACAAGCGAGATAGCCGAGCCTCGTGCACCTCGAGCCGCTGCAGCAACGATCGTCTCGACGAGAGTATCCTTGCCGATCGCTAGCAGCAGGCGTACGCGTGGGGCTTTTATAAGCCATACTCTATAACGGTCTATTACATCCTCCGCGCGCAGCTAATTAGTCGTCGTTCATCATTCTCTCCGACTGTATGTATATAGCGCGCATTATAATGTGCGCTCGCGACGACTGATTTATATTTATAAAGTCGAGTGTGGCGGCGGCGGCGGCGGCATCGACCGATACAAATGCAAAATGTATTTGCCCTCGCCACACGACTACGACGAAGACGACGTTGATGCGTTGATGCTTTAGCTAGCGCTAATCGTCCTAACTGTTTCGGATCGCGCGTGCTAGCACTGCACTTATGGCTGTGCAGCTCGAGAGAGCATATTATATATCGTGTGTACGTAAGGGCACGTTTGGGAGCGGCGATGGCGGTACACACAGTGCTGCGCTGCGATCGGGCGTCCCGCGCGATATGCCCGTCGGATAAATTTTACTTACTTATATTTTTTATTTCATACATTAACCCGTTGAACGGGGCGATTTGGCTACAGTTTCGCTCGCGCTCACGTACGTACACACACTCATGCACAGCGCTCATGCATCGGTCAAAGATTAATACTCCTGGTAACAGTGTATACTCGAGCGATCGTGTGCTCTCGGACGTATCCATTTACTATATGGGCATTATATTGCGCGGCTCGGCCAGGATTATCTGCGAGCTCGTCACCTTGGCGTCACCTTCGCCTCCTGCGCATGTATGGCGTGTATAAGGTACGGTGAACCGAGCGCGTGCTCGGGCCATTTATCCTGCCCTGCCGCCCACGTTAACTCGCTGCTCGTCTCGCTCGACCTGGACCCTACCGCTGACGCTGTCTCTCTGCGCTGCTTTTCATTTGCACCGTAAACAGCATATAATATTATGCGCGAGTACACGAGTTACGTTTGGTCGTTAAAGTGCGTGTACTTGGCATTATATATGCAGACACTCGACGCAAAAGAAAGACAGAGAGAGAGAGAGAGAGAGAGAAAATTTTACGCGCGATATCACGGTGAAAATATATAAAGCCCACGACGACTCGACTGCGCTCGGCTCTGCGCGTAAATCGCCAAGGCGAGCGACTCTTTCGAGTCTGTATAGGCTCGAGCGAGAGAGCTCCGTACGGATCGTTGCGTGCGCCGTCACCGGACTGCAGTACCTACACGCGATGAGCGCAATAGCAGCATATCCATTAATCTGAAAATTCATGACTTGTCATGAACGAGCTAGCTAGCAGCTATCTTCTGCAAAATTTCGCTCGAAAAGCTAACGACCGCGCCAAGATGCGACTAAGGTCAATGGGGGTATATTCGCTCACTTAAGCCCAACTTTCAATAAAAACGACATTTAAAAAAATATTTATTGTAAAATTGAGATTTTTAGTTGTTTCATACGATAGAGCATACTTTAAACTAAATAACTGCACATTAAAAAAAAATTTTTTTGATTTATTTACAATAAAAAAATAAGTATAAACTTTATGAGTTTTGTGCTGGTATTTTCGCTCAC